>JAADVF010000180.1:0-44049 GCA_023334555.1 Elongisporangium undulatum
AAAATGGCCAGATCCAAGCGAATGAACATTCGCTTCCTCAGCTTTGGCAAGCGATATCACAAACCCCAGACGGAATCATAGGCCGTCAGTCGCAACGCTAGGACTTGTTTAATCGATAAAATTCGGGCATGTTTTCGATGTAGTTTTCTCATATTTGTGACTATAGCCAACGTGGTACGAGCACAACCTTCGCATTGAACACCACAATTTCGCCATGAAGAACGAGAAGGAAAGCGAATCGCGTTCTATTACTTGATCAATCGCTTACGTTGGTTGCTCTGGGTTGGGATCGTCAGGCGACTGTATCCGAAGCGTGTATATCGCTTACGCATTAGCCAGAGCCAATATTTTATCACAGTACGTGGGATTCAGGTGGCGGGCACGGTTTTCTTGTGCCTTCTTGATCAGCAAAGGTTTATCAATCGCCACCGTTTCCTTGAGCACATCGAAAACAGCCTCCTGTGTGTGATCATCATCATCAGACGCTGCCACGGATGACCAATACAACCTAGTGCCAGATGGGATCGTACCTGAATTTCGAGCTCCGAGTCGTCTAAATGCACGAACAAGCAGTCTAGTGTGTAGTCAATGATCGTTCCCTTAAAGTGCTCCTTTGGTGCAGAGCGAAGGAACGTCTTGAACGTCTGGCACGCGGCCTTGCGAACGGTATCGTTACTGTCATCCAAGCGCTTCAGAATCTCAGCATACAATTGGTGAACTGGTTCCTCTGCAAAGCGCAATGAAACACAATGCTGTGAGTTTCATCGCCAATGGCAGCACGTGATGAATCAGCACCAGTCTACCTCCCAGACAGCCTGGCAGTGCCACGAACAGATATTGCAGCGCAAGGCAGACCAACTGGCGCGTCTTCGCATCTCCATCATCCATGGACGACTTGAGAACCGGCAGCATCTGGTGGAAAGAACAGTCAATGGTTAAACTGACAATGCTTGCAGGTTTTACAACAAATACGTACTTGGGGAGCCGTCTCGAACAAGCACGGCTGATCCGCCAGACCCTGGCGAAGGAGTGTGTACGTGCAAGCAACCGCCACTTTCCTGCAGTGTATCAGCGTAGATACGAAAGTTCATGAGCAAGACATCCACACAAGTTTGGACGCATTGTCCTTGGGTGTGTACCTCGTCGTTGCCGCAACTCGGCCACCATGCCAAACGATGTTTGGAATGATGCCCTTCAACAGCAACTGCGTGTTGAAAGGCTGGAAAGACTAGTAAAACAACAAATGTAGCATGGCATTCAGAGACAAGCACACACATGCCAAGCGATGCGGCTCGTGTCCTTCTCCTCACCTTACAGATGGAGTCTGTGCCAAGCATGGTCTCCAAGAGAGCCAGGAACGCAAGACGGACATCTGCGTCTCGAGTCGTATCCAAGTGAACCAGGAACACTGGCACTAAGGTCGCAATATTCGCTCCGCAAGCCTATGGACCAACAGTATCAGCGATAACATTCACAGTGTGAAGGACTGGGCGTGTACACAACGTACGGGGCCACCACGTCGGCACAGAGAATCAAACAGGACACGACTGGGGTGGTTCTTGGGCCAGCTTGCACTCGGATCTGTTGGAAGCGACATCTTTTCCAGCAGCTTGCCCATGAATTTCATGTAGATATCCTGTTTCCAGCAAGTGCAGGCAGACATAAGCATCATCCATATCGGGCAAACGCACAAGAGTTCAACTCACATCAACCGATTGTCCGCAGTTCTTTCCAAGCTCAAGAAGACACGCAGAAGCCTATCGTAGAATAGGAATGAGCCAGCAGCATAATGTTTCAGCAATGATCAGCTGTGAACTCACGGTTTCGTAGGAGATCGAGTCCTCTGGCGCAGCAGCGAGAAGGTGATTGAGCACCCAGAACATCCGGAAGAAGATGCGGTCCTTGCTGCACAGCACAGGGCCCGTGGTCTTGACAATGCTGGCGATGACTCCCGCCAGTTGGTCTTGCAGATCGGCCACCTCGGACTCACGTAGACCAGCATCACACAAGGCTTCAGCGATGAGCTACAATGATGATCAGTCATAGTCATTAACCATATTGCATACGACGAAGATTCAAGGCCAACGATAATCGCATACTTCAAGATTGGGCTCGATCGTCTTCACGGACATGCCTTCAATGCTCATGGCCAGCAGAACCAGTCCATTGGTTCGGTGCTGCGCAGTATCGTGGCCAGCAAGACGTCCAGCAGCCTAATAAGACAACAAAAGCAGTCAGCGCAAGCTCCTAAGAAAGATGAATGTCAGCCATCACAGTACCATGGGCAACAGAGACGCGAGGATCATGTTGGCGTCTGCGTAGTGTCCGACGACGCGCGAGCATTCCTTGACGCTTTGCACGACGCTCTCTTCGTCGTCTCGGCAGATCTTACCCAGGGCCGCGAAGATCTTGTCCAGGAAAGGGCTCATGCTGGACTCGGACAGAATGAGGAACGTGCTCAGGATTTTGGTGTACCGCACGCGCACTTGGACCTACAAGAAGAAGCAAGACCCATACAAGCAATCAGTATCGATCGCCTTGCAAGCGATGGCTCAGCTGCCCGACTCACCGTCCAGTCGTTGGTCTTTTCCAGTAGAACTGGCATGACTTCGTGCTGAATGCTGGCAAGAATGTCTCAGTCACGAATGCGATGATCAGACAGAGCATAGGCAGTGTCCAACCTTTTCGCAAGCTGCCGCGCGCCAAGCGGAGGCCGAGCTGTGAAGACGAGAGGCGGTGGCTGAAGGTCGTCGTCCACGACCATGGACTCCACGTCGTCCGCGTTCTCAAAGGTCTCCCAAGTCACGGCCAGTGCGTTCATCTTCTGCACGGACAGCTCATGCACCTCTGGGGACTCGTCCACGACCCCGGACAGGAACAGTGGGAAGAGCTGAGCGTAGTAGTGGTGCACGTCCTGGATCTCCTTGAACCAGGTCGCCAGCATTAGCACGAGCTGCTTGCGCACCGAGGCCGCGTGATCGAAGATCGACTTGCTGATCGCAGGCAGCAGCACTTCCTTCATGAGCTCGCCCAAGGCTTCGGCTCCACACGGCACCAGAGCCTCCAGCGCCTGTCATGATCCATTGGATCAGCATCTCGGATCGCCATGGCAGTCTCAAAGTATTAAGGCACCTACCTGCAGGGCGCACACACGCACACGGCTGTGCTGGTGACCCAGATTCGTGATCGTGGGCTTGACGATCGTTCCTAGCTGCAGCGCCACGTCACTTCGCCAGCGTTTGGACACGGCGATGCAGCAGTCGGCCGCCATCTTCTTCACGTCCGGGAACGGATCCAGCGCGGCCTTGCCCAGCGCGTTCGCCAGGTCCGGCATCACGTCGCGCAGCGACACGAGCGCGTCGTCCGGCAGCTGCGCCATCTGCACGAGGAACGTCTTGAGCAGCTGCAGTAGCAGCAGTCGGATCTCTTCGGTCGGCTCGGCGTACGGCAGCTTGCCGATGCGGCTCGAGAGCAGCGCCACCAGCTCGCGCAGCGTGGTGTCCGAGAGTTCCAGCGCCTTGCCCTCGGCGAAGCCCAGCAGGATCGTGATGGCCTTTTCGCGGCACTTCTCCACGGGGTCGTTGCCCGCGCAGGTCAGCAGCGCCGTCTGCATGTGGCTGCGACAGAGCACGCGCAGCACGTTTGCGGTGGTGGACGTCGTCTCGTTCCGGATGGACCGCTGCAGCTTGTCCAGCGCCCGGCGGCGCACGTTGCGGTCCGGATCTGCCAGGCAGTTGATGTCTCGCTGCATCTTCATGGTCAGCATGTTGAGCTGCGCGCCCTCGAGCTCTGAAAGCGTCGCCATGGGCTTCCGACCAATTGGCTCTTGGATATGCGCGTCCGTCCGTCCGTCTTTGTGGGGTGGCCCTATAGCTAACAGCATGCACGGTACTGAGGAGCTTTACAAGTAGTACCGTAGTATACGCCCGAAAGAAACATATATACATCCGAGACAACTCTATTCGGACGTTTAATACAGTAGTACTGCGAACCACCTAATTAGTGGAGCGCACATATTGCTGGACCACCGGGACGCTGATGCTGATGAAGAGTGGCATCACTCTACTTCTTGGAGGATCCGGCGCGCTTGCGGGCGTTGGCCGTGAGCTCACGCTTGCTGCTCATGCAAATGACAGAGATCAGTATACTGTGGTTCCATCAAGGGATACAGAGGCGACGTACCGCATGCGGATGCGCAGGGGCGAGACATCGATCATCTCGTCCTCGTTGATGTACGTCACGACGTCTTCCAGCGACATGGTGCGGATGGGCGACAGACGAATGTTCTCATCCGTGCCGGCAGCGCGCATGTTGGACAGCTTCTTCTCCTTGGTCGGGTTCACTTCAATGTCGGTCGGGCGGTTGTGCTCGCCGACAATCATGCCGGTGTACACCTCGTCACCGGGCTTGACGAACATCTCGCCACGGTCCTCGAGCGTGTTGAGCGCGTAGGCCTGCGCACAGATACAAGAGATTAGAACGCTTTGTCAGCGGCGCAATAGCAGCAGAGAGCTCGTACCGTAGCCATGCCGTTGGCCGAAGCGATGAGCTTGCCCTTGGTGGGGGCCGAGACGGAGCCTTGGAACGGCGAGTAGCCGTGGAAGATCGAGTTGAGCACGCCGCTGCCGCGCGTGTCGGTCTTGATCTCGCTACGGTAGCCCATGAGGCAACGACTCGGGATCTTGAACTGCAGGCGCACCTTGTCCTGCATCTCCTTGAACTCCACGATCTCACCGCCGCGGTTCGACAGCTTGTCGATAACCGAGCCCGAGTAGTCGGCGTCCACATCGATCGTGACCTCTTCGATGGGCTCCATCTTCTGCTTGGTCTCCGGGTCGGTCTTGAACAGCACCTGCGGGGCCGAGACGCACATCTCGAAGCCTTCGCGACGCATCTCTTCGATCAGAATGGCCAGCTGCAGCTCACCACGGCCGTGCACGTTGAAGGCCTCCGAGGACTCGCTCTGCGAGACCGAGACGGCCACGTTGTTCTCGCACTCGCGCATCAGGCGGTCCTTGATGTGCGAGGACGTGAGGAACTTGCCCTCCTTGCCGGCGATTGGCGAGTCGTTCACGCTGAACGTCATGGAGATCGTGGGCGGGTCCAGCGTAGGCGCCGGGATGGGCTCGGACACCGCGACATCGCAGACCGTGTCCGACACGAAGGCGTTCACGCCGGCGATCGTGATGATATCGCCGGCGATGGCCGACGAGACCTCGGACTTGGCCGTGCCCTTGGTCACGTACATCTTGGTAACCTTGCCCGTCTCGAGCTTCTTGCTCTCGAGGTTGAGCACCTGGATGGCGTCGCCGATCTGCACCGAGCCCGAGTGGATGCGGCCGGTGGCCAGACGGCCGACGTACGGGTCGTGGCTGTTCAAACGCACAAGCGTCAGGGAACCATGCGATCATTAATGCAGATCGAAGCAAACGTACCCAATCATGGTCACGGCCATGGAGAACGGCTGATCGGCGTTGGCCACGGGCGACGGCACGTACGCAATGATCTCATCCAGCAGCGCCTTCATGTTGTCCTTGGACTCACTGTCGTCGTCCAGGTCGCGCACGGCCCAGCCGTTCTTGGCCGAGGCGTACAGCACGGGGAACTCGAGCTGGTCGTCGTCGGCCTCGAGAGCCACGAACATGTCGAACAGCTCGTTCTCGACCTCGCCGTTCAGGCGGCTGGTGTCACGGTCCACCTTGTTGATCACGACCAGCGGCTTGAGCCCACGGTTCAGCGCCTTGGTGAGCACGAACTTGGTCTGAGACATGGGGCCCTCCGTGGCATCCACCACGAGCACCACGCCGTCCACCATACTGAGGATGCGCTCGACCTCACCGCCGAAATCCTGATGGCCGGGCGTGTCCACGATGTTGAGCACGTGACCGTTGTACTCGACGCGCGTGCACTTTGACATGATGGTGATGCCGCGTTCGCGCTCCAGGTCGATCGAGTCCATCACGCGGTCCTCCGACAGCATGTTGCCGCCGTGCTTGAGCAGCTGGTCCACCAGCGTGGTCTTGCCGTGATCGACGTGGGCCACGATGGCCACATTGCGGATCACACCGGACGACGTGGCCTGGTTAGTGGTCGAGAACGCGGCGCGCGCCAGGCGCGAGGCCTGCTGCAGGCGCGAGGCGCTGCTCTGGCGGAACGCGATGGCGGAGGACACGCTGCGTCGAAGCCACATGCTCAATTGTGTCAATGCGCTGTGCTGGTTGGCTCTTGTGAGATGCACAGAGTGGGCCACTAAGTGGGTCTGGACCCAGATTGTGGGCCGCACGCTACCCGCGCGTCTTTGCAGCGGTGATTCTACCCAAATAGAAGACTATTACTAAATAGAAGGTCGATCCTGATTTAGCACTAAAATAGTAGCTCCTTTGTTTGGTGGTAGATTCAAAATTACCACCATCTGGGCCCATGTATACATTGTAAGTATACGTGTGGATCGTGTGGGTATCGGTATACAGTACTGTTAGCGTATAGTCGCCGCTAATCAGACCGGCCGGATGTTCAGACGTCAGCCCATGCACCAGAATCATGCGTGACTGAGTGACCCGCTGCAAGGGAACGGAAGAACGGGTGAGAGGTCGGGCTGTGCCAATCACAAGGCAGGATTACGGTGATGCCGCGGGGGTCGCCTTGGGATTTGATGCCCCCTCCTCCGTGGCCCTTCTACGGAATCCGGTGTGAGAAGGAATCAAGTAAACAACGCCAGACCAGTCACTGGACAAGGAGGGAGGGAGGGGGCCGCATCATTTGCGCATTCGGCTGCTTGGGCCACAGTGTAATACAGTAGAGACATGACCCGTGAGCCCACGTGCGTGAGTGAGCGCGATCTGGTTTGTTCGTGGACCGTGGGCTGGTGCTTGGGGACGATGAGTCAACCACCTGGGTGGTGGTCTCGTGGCCGTTCCCTCCCAGGCCGGCCCGTCTCTGAACCCGTTTTTTGGTCAACCAGCTCTCTGTGGGTTTTTCAGCCAAAGATCTTTTTGGAGACTCATCCAATTTTTTCACCCGAGATCCGTAAACCCACCCGACCCGACCCGTAGGGTACCCAACCCGCACAAAGATCGCGCTTGGCCATACAGAACTGCAGTGCAGTGTCCTCAATCGTGTGGTGGTCCGTGGGCGTTTGCCCATCTCGATGGACGGGTTCCACTCGTGCTTGGGACCGACCCGAACCCGGCTGGCTGGGCACCAACTATACCTGTGGGCCGTTTCTGTGCGCTCCTCTGGGGTGGGAAATCATTCGAAAAGCGGCCGATTCGCAAGCCAAAGCAGCTTTTGCGCCCTCGAGAGCGAGAACGAGATGCGAGCGACCTCGGCGGCCCGCAGCGCTCTGCCGGCGCTGCTGCTGGTAGTGGCCGCGCTGGCACTGCTGCAGGCCCATGCGCTCGGCCTGCAGATGGCCGACCCGACCAACACCGACTGGATCGACCCGGATACGCCCGAGCGGTTCCGCACCATGACGGTCCCTAACGACGCGCGCAATCTGTACACCAGCGGCAGCAGCTCGACCTTCGAGCTCATCTTTTCGGACGAGTTCAACGTGAGCAAACGCCAGTTCATCGCCGGCTTTGACAAGCGCTGGACCGCCATCGACATCCGCGATAAGTCCAACATGGGCCAGCACCACTTCCTGCCCCAGGCCGTGCAGACCGACAAGGGCAATCTGATTATCACGTCCACCAAGCCCAAGGGCGGCTACCGCGGCGCCAAGTACGTCAGCGGCAGTCTCCAGACCTGGAACAAGTTCTGCTACACGGGCGGCTTCGTTGAAGTGCGCGCGATCCTGCCCGGCAAGTGGGGCGTGCCCGGCACCTGGCCGGCCATCTGGATCATGGGCAACATCGGCCGCGCTGCATTCCTGGGCTCGCAGGACGGCACGTGGCCGTGGTCCTTTGACTACTGCGCGCCGTGGGTCGAGAAGGGCGAGAAGAAGCACCAGAAGATCAACGCCTGCGGCAATCTGACCGACAAGAACGATCCTGACTCGTACGCGGATCGCTACGGCCTCGGTGCGTTCAAGGGCCGCGGCGCCACGGAGATCGACGTGATGGAGGCCCAGATCCGAGCGCGTGACGAGCCGGCTATGATCTCCACCTCGTTGCAGATCTCGCCCAGTCTGTACCCGAACATGCGCCCAGCCTCGGAGACCCTGCCAGCGCCTGGCCAATGGTACCAAGGCCTGCAGTTTGGCAATTACACGCGCATCAACAGCGATTATTATGGTGAGAGCGGCCTGGACTCGCTCTCCGCGCTCACGCAGCTGGACACGAACGCGTTCGACAACTACCACTTGTACCAACTGGACTGGTCGCCCGGCCCGGAAGGCCACATTCGCTGGTGGCTGGACAACAACTTCCTGTTCGAGATCCCTGGCTCAGCGCTCAACACTTGGTCCGACGGCATCCCGCCGCGTCAAGTGCCCGTGGAGCCGAGCTACCTCATTCTCAGTACGGCCGTGTCCGAGAAGTTCTCGCCTCCGTGTGAGGGCCAGATCTGCGACTCCATCTGGCCGTCCAACTTCACGATCGACTACGTGCGCGTGTACCAGGGCAACCCGAACCGATATACCTCGATCGGCTGCAACCCACCAGGCTACCCGACATCCGAGTGGATCTACACGCACCCGGTGGACTACGGTCTTCCCTGGTACGTCTCGCTGCCGCTGGGCAAGACGCTCATCGAGTTTTCGGCTGTCGTGAGCGCATTCCTTGGCGCATTGATGCTTGTCTACGGCGTCTTCCACCCCAAGCTCATCGCGGTGTACTGCAGCACGCTGTGGTTCACGGCCGGCTTCTACGCGGTCTTCAGCATCGCGACTCTGACGGATGACTCGAGCATGGCCTGGATCCATGTGTTCATTGCCTGCCTTTGCGGCGTGGTCTTTGGCGGCATTTGCTCGCTGATTGCGCAAACCGCATTGGGTGCTGTGCTCGGCCTGTACTTGGGCATCATGGCTGGCCAATTCCTCCCGGTTCTGGAAGCGCGCATTGCCACGGGCGTGTTCATCGTCTTGTGCGCCGGTCTCTCGCTGTCTCGCGTGGACTCGAAGCATGTCACAATCCTGGCGACTTCTTGCTTGGGCAGTCTCATGGTCGTGACCCCGGTCACCTACTGGATCAGCAAGGATGACGTGTTCAAGAGCTTGTGGAACCTCGTTGGTGTGGTCTTTGGCGTCACCTCCAACTCCACGACGGCCGTTTGCACCAAGCACTGCCTCATCTTCTACGTCGTGCTGGCGTTCTTGACGATCGTGGGCATCTTCCTGCAATACCACCAGACCGGAGCGTCCAGCACCAAGAAGGCTGGAACCAAAAAGGGTTTCGCCCAGGTCTCTGCGAGTTCGGATGCCCGAGCGTGGAAGCCCGAAGAATCTTCGTTTGACAAGGTCAATTTCTTCTCGGCCACCAAGCTGCCGAACCATATGAAGCAGTACAGCTCGATCTTCAAGATCGCCATCAATGTCCAGCAGGTGTACGGCTTCCAGATTGACAGCTTCCGCAACCAGACAGAGCACATTGTGATGCTGCTGACAAACTCGTCGCGCAAGAGCGGCAACCCGTACCGCAAGCTGCACGATCTGGTGTTCAGCAATTACAGCAAGTGGTGCCACAAGCTTCAGATCCCCTCGCTCCACTGGAGTGAGACAAAGCCTTCGAGTGCCGGACTTACAAGCCTGGATGAAATCTCAGTGGATTTGTGCATCTTCTTCTTCATTTGGGGCGAAGCGAGTAACATGCGTCACACCCCGGAGTTCCTCTGCTTCCTCTTCCACAAGCTGAAGGAGGAATACCCGACTTCTATCAACCGCACGCGTGATGCCGGCCACTTCCTGGATACCGTGGTTACGCCTGTGTACTCGCTGCTGAAGGCCCAAATGGGATCCAATGCTGACCACATTGACCGTCTCAATTACGATGATTTCAACGAGTTTTTCTGGACGACCGAGTGTCTGAAGTACGATTACAAGTATGAGGAAGTGATCGACACGTCTTCGCCAAACCCAATGGCGTACTACAAGAAGTCGCGCGGAGAGATCAGTAGCCGCGGTGGCCTGAATGCGGGACGCAGCAGTCACCCGTTCCGAGCGCGAAAGAGCATTGCTGAAGCGTTTGCTGAGGCGTCGAAGACGTTCTTGGAGAAACGTACGTGGCTGGCCCCGCTTCGTGCTATCAGCCGAATCTTCGACTTCCATGTGTTGAGCTTCCAGTTTTTGGTCACGCTTGCGTTCGTCAACGAACAAACTCTTGATCTTGCGACGTCTGTCCAGATTGTGTCGAGTACGATGATCACACCCTTCGCGCTTTCCATCCTGCGCGATGCGCTGGATATCTTCGCTTGTTATGATGACAAGGCGTCGACCTCGGTTCTCGTCCGACATGTGATTCGTCTACTTATTCACCTGTCGCTGGCGGTGTCATCGTTGACCTTGTACTGGTTTGCCTGGACTCAGGAAGGAGCTTGGTGGAGCACGTACTACTGGACGCTGCTTGTCTTCCATATCCCTGGATTAGTGAACTGTGTCCTTCAAGTGATGCCTCAAGTGTTGAACTGGTCTCGTCGTACCCAGTGGAAGCCGTTTGCAGTTGTGCGTGATTTTATCAATCCAATGAACCGCTTGTACGTGGGCGACAACATGCTTGACCCTGCGTCGGCCAGCTTGGGCTACCAGTTGTTCTGGGTTCTCATGCTATCGTGGAAGATGATCTTCAGTTACAAGTTCGAGATTTATCCTCTGGTCGTCCCGTCCTTGCTGCTGTATGCTGATCACGTGGAGAACCAAGTCGGTCTCTTCCTCACGGGTGTGCTGATCTTCTTGAACTGGTTCCCGTTCTTCCTCGTGTACTGCGTCGACATCACCATTTGGAATGCCATTTGGGTTGCGTTCACGGGCACTTTCGTCGGGTTCTCTTCTCGTATCGGTGAAATCCGTAATTTTGGTCGTGTGCGCGCTGCGTTCAGCCGTGCTGCCGATGTTTTCAACTCGAAATTGATCTCTGCTCGATCCAAGACCGGTCTTGAGATTTCGGACACTGTCGCCGATTCGTCCTACGGCTCCGCTGTCGTTGGCCACGAAGTTCTGGACCGCGTTACGGGTGATTCCAATTCGATCTATGAGAACCGAGCAACTCAGAGCGACCAGACGCCGCTGTTATCGTTCTCTCGCCGAAAGCAAACTGCGCAAGAGGTGAAGCTTCAGCGCAAACAGAAGTGGTTCTCATTCTCGGTGGCATGGGACGCTATTATCGACACCATGCGAGCTGACGATTTGATTTCGAACAAGGAGAAGTCGTTGCTGCGTTTCCAGCGCCTTGATGGATACCAACGCGAGATTTACTTGCCTCAGTTCCAGCTTGCCGGCTGCTTTGAGAACTTTACGTCACAGATTCTGGACATGTACACCAACGAATCCGACATTCAGGAGA
This sequence comes from Elongisporangium undulatum, assembly GCA_023334555.1. Classification (NCBI taxonomy): domain Eukaryota; phylum Oomycota; class Peronosporomycetes; order Pythiales; family Pythiaceae; genus Elongisporangium; species Elongisporangium undulatum. Next base: position 11,436 of record JAADVF010000180.1, read on the forward strand.
GATTCCTGCAGGACAAGTTGCTGGAAGTGCTCGGCGATAACCCGATGCTTGAGGAAGCTATCGAAGAGATCTGGGAGCTCGCGAACTGGGTCCTGGTGAACGTGCTCGGCCCGTGCCATACCAACGACATCCGTTATATCTGCAGCACACTCAACTCTTGGGCGTCCCGCGGAGTGTTCCGAGCGTTGGACTTGCAGAAGGTTGCTTCGTGCGGTCGTGCGTTGGCTGACTTGCTTAACCTGATGAAGTCCAACATGGGACACTGGAAGAACAACGCCAAGTTCGTTCCTGTTCGCAAGAGCCCGGCTGATTATTCGTCTTACCAGTTCCCTCAGGGCATGGTACGACCTATGGGCGGTGGCATGACCAAGTCTGCTAGTACCACGGGTCTTTCATCTCTTGGAGGACAGGTTCCGCGCCGAAGCCGAGGCTCTGGTGTGGCCCGTATTGCCGCCATGCAGCAAAGCGTGAAGCCCATGGAGAAGGGCAAGGTGACGCACTCGATCCCGAGCGCTCACATCATGCAGATTCGCGACAAGCTACGTACTTTCTTGAACGTTGCGAAGAGCGCGCTTCAGCAAATCGATGAGCGTGATCCGGTGTACGCTGAGAGCAAGGGTGTGTCTGATCGCTTGACTTGGATCTTGACCCAGGAGCGTGGCTTCATGTGGGATGATGACTACACGGGCGAGCAGGTCACCTTGACTGCCTTCGAGCGTCATGCCGATGTCATTGTGAAGCACCTGCATGGTCTGCTGACTCTTCAGAAGATCGATGCTGAGCCGCGATCGTACGATGCCCGCCGCCGACTCTTGTTCTTCGTCAACTCGCTGTTCATGGACATGCCCATGGCCCCGTTGCTTGAAGAAATGAAGTCATGGACTGTGATGACCCCGTTCTACGGAGAGGACGTCTTGTACTCGAAGGCCGACCTAGAGAGTAAGCAGGATGGTCTTGATGTGCATACCCTGCTGTTCCTGCAAACGCTGTACAAGAAAGACTGGGAAAACTTCTTGGAGCGTGTTCAGCCCAAGAAGAACTTCTGGAAGGATCCTCAAAGCGCTATTGAACTGCGACTCTGGGCCTCGCTTCGTGGCCAGACACTGACGCGAACTGTGCAGGGTATGATGTACGGTGAGGCAGCCATTCGCCTGCTTGCTGAGATTGAACAGGTTCCTGAGCAGCACATTGAAGAGCTTATCAAGACCAAGTTCACCTACGTGGTTGCGTGTCAGATCTATGGCCGACAAAAGAAGAACAACGACCCCAAGGCTCGTGATATTGAGTTCCTTCTGCACCGATTCCCGAACCTTCGCGTGGCGTACATTGACGAAGTGCGTGTGAACTACCAGAAGGAGCAGTCGTACTTCACGGTCTTGATCAAGGGTGGCGAAGAGTTTGGAACGGTCGAAGAGATCTACCGAGTTCGTCTACCTGGCAACCCTATCCTGGGTGAAGGCAAGCCTGAAAACCAAAACGCGGCCATTCCGTTTTCGCGTGGCGAGAACCTGCAAACGATCGATATGAACCAGGATGGATACATTGAAGAGTCGCTCAAGATGCGTAACATGCTGGAAGAATTCGACTCTGGCTCAGCGGATCGACCGTACACGATCGTTGGTCTCCCAGAGCATATTTTCACTGGAAGTGTGAGTTCGCTTGCCAACTACATGGCGCTTCAGGAAACGTCGTTCGTGACCTTGGGACAGCGTACTCTGGCTCGCCCGCTCCGCATGCGTCTTCACTACGGTCACCCGGATGTCTTCAACAAGTTGTTCTTCATCACTCGTGGTGGTATCAGCAAGGCTAGCAAGGGTATCAACCTCAGTGAGGATATCTTTGCGGGGTACAACAACTGCCTGCGCGGTGGCTCCGTGGCCTTCCCGGAATACGTCAAGTGCGGTAAGGGTCGTGATGTGGGTATGCAGCAGATCTACAAGTTTGAAGCCAAGCTTGCTCAGGGTGCCGCGGAACAATGCCTCTCGCGTGATGTGTACCGTATCAGCCAGCGTCTGGATTTCTTCAAGCTGCTGTCGTTCTACTACAACCACGTGGGTTTCTACTTGTCGATGTCGCTGATTATCTGGACGGTGTACGTGCTTCTGTATTGCAACTTGATCCGTTCGCTTCTATCGCTTGAAGGCATTGGTGGACGTGACGCGGCTCTCTTCAGCACGCTGCAAGTGATGCTCGGTTCCGTCGCATTCTTCACGACAGCTCCGTTGCTGGCAACGATCTCTGTGGAACGTGGCTTCAAGGCTGCCGTGAAGGAGATGTTCATGATGTTCGTGACCGGAGGTCCGCTCTACTTCTTGTTCCACATTGGTACCAAGTGGTTTTACTACGGTCAGACCATTCTTGCTGGTGGTGCCAAGTACCGCGCCACGGGCCGTGGTTTTGTGACTAAGCACTCGCGCTTCGATGAGCTGTACCGCTTCTACGCCAGCAGTCACTTGTATGCTGCGGTGGAAATTGCTATCGGTCTGACGATCTATGGTATCTTCACGACGGGCCACCAGTACTTTGTTATGACCTGGTCCTTGTGGCTTGTCTTCGTCAGTTGGTACTGGTCTCCGTTCTGGTTCAACCCGCTTGCCTTCGAGTGGTCGGATGTGTCCGAAGATCTCAGTGTGTGGCTCAAGTGGATGCGTGGCGACGGTGGCAACCCCAATCAGTCGTGGGAGGCTTGGTTCAAGGAAGAAAATGCGTATTTCTCGACTCTCCAGCCGTGGGCCAAGGCTTGCGTGACCCTCAAGGGCAGTGTTTTCGCCGTCGTCGCGCTTTCCATTGCTTCATCTGGCAACCCGTACCACTCCATTTTGACCCAGGAAACCTGGCTGCCGTTCTCGATCTGTTTCTCCATCGCCACGGTCTACATCTTCGTGTCGTCTCTGTTCTTCAACAGTCGCTACGGCGAGTCTGGTCTGGTTCGATTCATGAAGCTGATCTTGGTGGTCGTTAGCACTGCGACCTTGATTGCTGCATTTGTGCTCGTGGACGGCATGTGGCAGTGCTTGCTCAGTATGGGCTACTTCATGGCTGCTTTTGGCTGCTGGTCCCTGGTGCTGCTTGGAAGCAACTCGCGTCTGGTGGCCACGGTGTACTTTGTGCACGACGCGGTACTCGGTATGACGTCGTTGATCTTGATCCTGTTCCTGTCGGCGCTGTACGTGCCTGGCAAGATCCAGACGTACCTGCTGTACAACAACGCTCTCAGCCGTGGTGTCGTGATTGAAGATATCATTCGCGCCAACTCGAGGAACGATGATCGCGACGACGAGATGTCGCTCCAGCAGATGCGCACCATCATCCTGGAGCAGCAGCGAGTCATTGCTGCGTTGGCATCTGGTAGTGGTAGCGAAAGCGACAACCATCTGCTGCGCGGCCAGACCGACGAGATGGTGCACACCAAGAGTGACAACACGCTCAATGCTGCGCGAAACGTTTCAGAGTCCGAGTTGACTGCACTGCATGATGCCTCGAACCGTCTCAAGGCCATTGTCCTCCAGGAAGAAAAGAAGATCGCTCACCAGCAGCAGCAGCAACAAGAAGCCATGACAGGATCTCTTCAGCGTGGCCGTCGTGCTTACTCCGTGACTGATTTCTCTGCTCCGGGAGCTGGACTTCCTCCATTCGCCACCTCAGGCACGAAGCCTCCAGCGCAGTAGATACCGAGACAGAGCGGATTGCAACAACGGGCTTCTCTTGGCAGCACGCGATTGCTGTCTGTTCTTGTGTGTAGAATTTTGCTTCGATTTTTGATGGGCATGCGCTGTGGATGCATGCTCATGTGATGTTTTTCTCCATCGATTCGAGAATTGATAATAAAACTTTTTTGATGAAATGTATCGCGTAGTGCCTTGCCCTGCTCGTCGCTCTTGGATTGACGCAACACAGCGCATCCAACCTTACCAGCAGCAACGACTGACTGTCTTCACTGTGTCTTTGAAGGCCAAGACTGAATGATGGTCACGCAAATGTAAGCTTTTGGGCGTCCAATCTCTGAAAGTACAAGACGAGATCGCCGATCCGCTTTCGATTTCCTTCACGTTCTTGTTGCTTGGTTTTCCTGATGATTGTCTTGCGTTCACGGAACTGCGTCTTGCCTTTGGTGAATTCAAATGACGGTGAAGATCCTTGATCGGAAGAATTGTTTTGAGACGAAGACACTTTGACAGCCTCTAGTGGCACTAGCGGTCGTTTCCGCTCTTTAACCACCAGAGCCTGCTCTGCCCTGACCTTTTTGGCCTGCCGCGATGCTTTTCGTTTCAACACCACAGCAGCACCAGCGTTTTCCTGTAGTCGATGTCAAGTGACACGACCGCATCAACAATTAGAAAGACAACTTCATGAAGCGACCAATACTACTCGTCGCCATCGCTTACCTTGTTGCCTTCATCGGAAAGGACCACTACACAATAGCTTCCATGCCAGAATCCGCACTCGGTATACACAGCAAACGCAGTGTAGCGTGCTCACGAACCTTGCTCGATGCTCTCATTCCGTGCACATGTGCTCATGTTTCGTCGTGCAGGAGCCTTGGGCGGGCGGGCGCTCACCTTGGCCATGATCTCTTCGGACGTTGAAGTGGAATGGCAATTGCCGCCGATCATCACTCTGTAAGCGAGTACAGCGTTTTGATTGGTAAAAATCCTGTACGTCTCTGAGTCCAGTTAGTGGACATAAATAGGCAAAATATTTCATAGAAATCTATTTTTAGCGAATCACAGGGCGACAGATCACTGACTGCGCAGGCATCCAGTTTCGGAAAGCCCCTCGGAAGACAGAAGCAGAGAGCAAGCATGAAGGTAGCGGACGGAACGATCTCGGTCGAGGTGCAGACGCACGTGATCGCCCGCGCGACGGACAAGCTCAAGCAGATCGTGGACCTGCGCAATGTGCGCGGCATCTCGCTCTTCTTTGGCCTCGGTAGGACGCGCACCCATTATTTACCTCAGTCGCAGTGGACGAGCTCCTCTGCTGTGGACGAGCCCTCCTAGTGATGGCGAGTGACACTCGTGTACTCATCATCACCTGCTACTGCTTGGATACGATGTAGGTGAGGAGAAGCCTTTCAACATCCCTACTCGGGAGGCGCTGGCACCGCGAGCGCGCAAGAACGCGATGTTCTTCGCCACGAATTACTTTATTTCGGCGCTCCTTGTTGGCGTCGTGACCATGTACGATGATTGAATGCTCACCTGAACAGCTCTCCGCCGACCAGGCTTATTCACCTTCGTTTCTTGCGCCTGTAGCTTGCTCAACCCGCTGTTCCTGTTCGTGCTCATCTGCCTTGGCGGCTTTTGGTTCTACGCCTCGAGCGCTGCTGCGAATGAGACGCCTGAAAACCCGATGCTGGTCTTCGGCAAGCCTGTGTCCCCTGAACAGCGCAAGCTCGGAATGTCTGCGAGTACGACAGCGCTCTCTAGCATTTATCTCTGTTTTCTCATGATCTGACTCGTTTTTCCTATCGTGATCACAGTCAGCTTGGGTGTGATCATCGTCTTTGGCGGCTCCATCCTCTTCACGATCTGTACGGCCAGGTACGGTTCATGCGAACTTGATACCTTCGCTGGCCACAGAGAGTCTAATATTCTCTTTCATTTTGCATCTTGATCGGCAGCACTTCCCTTGCGATCGCCCATTCGATCCTTCGCGATTGCCCCATTGTCCGCGAAGAAGACGAACTGGGATTCCTGTCGGATGAATCTTCCCAGATCGCCGACACTGTCTAGACAGCAGGATCTCTGGTTGGATTCGTCCCTGCAATGGCCCCAATGCATTTGCTGGTGGCTGGCGGACGAAGGCCCAGACCATCAGTTGGGCAATTGTGACCCCATCGCTTGCGCAGCTAGGTTTTACTTTGCTCTGAAGAAGGAGCTATTAACGAACATATATATAGCGCTTGGCATTTCACCATGATCCACAATCCAATAATTGATACGCATCATTCTCAACAACAGCTGACGGGATGGATGGAGCAGCCTCCATGATTGCAAGTAGGCCTCATATTTCTGAAGGCGTGGAGATCGTCATATTGATGTGCGAACATTGTCATTGTGATGCTTTGAATTGTGCAATGCGCTTAATTGAACGAGTGATGGAGCAAAGTGAAGCAGTGATGGTTGCGATCCCACGCTTGAAACAGAACACGCCTCTGGGGCGGAACTGTCATGTAAGGATGACGCCTGCACATAGACAGTGGGAGCTCGCTGGCGCCCACACGACACCACAGTTGAGTGTAGAGTACGCGAGGTTGAAGCCTCGGCCTCCACAATCCACGGTAGCTCTCGCAGGAAACTCCGGCCATCTCCAGCCACAAATCTCGCTCCTGAGCTGGCCACGTCGCTTCAACGAGACGGCATTCGCCGTTCCGTGTGGCAGGCCACGAGCATATCTCGCCGGCCAATCAGCGACCGTGATACTCATGACCATCCTCCTCAGCTTTGAATCGACTAAGGAAACGCCGCTGATTGGCTCCCTCTTCCGGTGGTAAGCTAGGGTTCAGGCCAATCTCACTTGCACACGATTGAGCAACCCCAGGCGCAAACTATAAACTGTGCTTTTTTTGGACCAATCAACGTGCAGAACGCAGATGACATGAGCTTTCGGTCGCGTTTCAGATCGGCCCATGGGTGCCATTGGACGGTAGTTTTCATGCGACCAAATATCTTCCAGTGCGTGTTTATATATCCCAGTATCGAATCATGGGAAAATATCTTGTGACGCCCTGGAAATTTATACTGTGCGAGGGGCGATGGGCGGATTTTTCTGCTGGTGACAGACAGACCTACGCGGTTGGGGGTAAAAAACCAGCGTGGCTCTATTTTCTGTGGGCGCCCTAACCGTTCGGAGCCGCCCAAACCTAAATCTGCTCATTCACAGACTTGCCTTCCCCAGCGCAAGTGTCCTCACCCTCAAAGCATCTTCAGCATGTGGGTCTTCGGCTACGGCTCCATCGTCTGGAAGACAGGCTTTCCCGCCGACGAGACTGTCTTCGGCTACGTCGAGGGCTACCACCGCCGCTTCTGGCAGGGCAGCTCGGACCACCGCGGCTCGCCGGGTGCCATGGGCCGCGTGGTAACGCTCATCAGCAAGGAAGAGATGCGCAAGTTCGACGACGAGTACGCGCACATCGAGAACGACGATATCACGTGGGGCCGACTGTACAAGGTCGCTGATGAGCACATCGCGGACACCATCGACAACCTTGACGACCGCGAGTCTGGCTACGACCGCAAATTCGTGGATGTTCACTGCACAGACGGCAAGGTGCGCCACGCTCTGGTCTACATCGCCACGCCCGAGAACTCTGAATTCCTCGGCCCGTCGTCCGTCAACGAGATGGCGCTGGACATCGCCACGCGTTGGGGCTTCAGCGGCCCCAACACCGAGTATCTGTTCCGTCTCTGCGACTGCATGCGCGAGCTTAACGTGTACGACCCGCACCTCTATACGCTGGAGCGTGCCGTGCTGCAGCACACGAGAACGTTCTCCTGGATCGGCGGCGAGTCCACGTGCGGCATCCAGTAAATTCAAGCAACCGCGCGCTGTCCCTCCTGTAAACTAGACTTCACGAATGTCGCAATCAAGAGCGGCGCATAAATGCTTCGAGCACTTCCGCCCGACTCACAACCCAGTAGAAAACCAGGCCACAGGCCGTAACTTATTGTAAATTAGACCTCTCATCAGACTACTCCCATTCACGTTCTGCTCCCGCGCTATCCTCTCATAAGCTTGAGCCACGTCGCTATCTCTCTTGTCCCTCCTCCATGCGGCCGTTTCGCATACCTGCCCAAGAAACAACATCCGGACAAATCCTTTCAGAGCCCAGAGTGGTACACTGTACCGTTCCGAAATCCCACCACGACCGTTGCACATTCACTCAGTTGCGCCATGTGGGTCTTTGGGTGTACGTGGTCGTCTCATGAAGCGCGTCTGTCTGTACGACCCTCACACCTCTCTCTCTCTCTGTAGATGGATCGATCGTGTGGAAAACCGACTTCCCGACGGAGGAGACCATGTTCGGCTACGTGCGCGGCTGGCACCGTCGCTTCTGGCACGGAAGTCCGGACCACCGCGGCACGCCGGACAACGTGGGCCGCGTCGTGACGCTGATCAGCAAGCAGGACATGCGCCAGTTCGAGGACGCGCACGCGCACCACGAGGACAACGACATCACGTGGGGCCGGCTCTACCGAGTGCCCGACGACAACATCTCGGACACGCTCGAGCAGCTGGACCACCGCGAGAAGGCCGGGTACGACCGACAGACTGTGGACGTGCACTGCACGGACGGCCAAGTGCGCCAGGCGCTGGTCTACATCTCACCCATCACGTGCGACGAGTTCCTGGGGCCGGCGTCGTTGGACGAGATGGCGGCGCAGATCGCCACGCGAGTGGGCCCCAGCGGATCGAATCTCGACTACTTTAACAGGCTATGCGCATGGTAATGCCCCTCCGTCTCGATGCTGATAGGGTCTGTCGACTCATACGTATGTCGCTGTTGTGTCCTTGCCTGTAGCATGCGAGAGCTGAACGTGGCGGACCCTCACCTGATCAGCCTTGAAGAAGCTGTGCTCAAGCACGTGAAGCAGGCCAGCTGAGTCAGCCTGCTGCTGGAGACGCGCACTACTGTTTAGATGGCATTCGCTTTGGACCGAGCAAACAACATAGAGAGCTGTCGCTGGTCCTGGTTTGCACTCTTGTGACTAACACAGATTCAATAGAACACAAGAAAGGCTTCGTTGGAAGGATTTACGGCTTCTGATAAATGGGACTACACGATGATCACTTCGTTTCCTGACTCCAGCCCTGTGGAAGTCAGTTTCACATAATGAGAGGGGGTGATGATGAAGCCCGCGCTCAACTGCGCATGGCCGCAAACGCGTCAATGTTGATCGACTTGGCGCCTTGTGGAGCCTGCTGTCCCTGGTTGAAGTCCGCTGGGTTCATCATTTGAGAGATGTTATAGTTGACGCCGTTTGTGCGAACTGGCTGCGAGGCCATGGGCATGGTCTGCTGCTGATGGGCCATACCGCGCATGCCCATGGGTGCACCCATTCCTGGCTGCTGCTGCTGCTGATACGCCATTGAAGCATTGGACTGCTGATACGCCATCGGGGCATTGGGCTGCTGGTATCCCATGGGCAGTTGGGCAAGAGGCTGGCGCATGGGCTGAGCATAAGCGTTGGCTGCTGGAGCAAACGGATCCAAGTTGATCCTACGGCCAGAGAGACAAGTTAGAGAAAGCTTCGCCAGAAAATAAAGTGGCAGGGCCTTCGTACGGAGCAGGAACAGGCTTGAGCGGCGCAGTCTGGCTCACACCGGCGAATGGATCGACATATCTGTTCCAGAGAATTCAAATCAGCCCAGCGATTCAAAAACCCTTAACTGGCGGTACGTACGGTGCAGACGATGGTGCTCCGAAGGCGTTGCCCAAAGCAGGGCTGCTTGAAGTCCGCAACTGCTGTTGTTGTTGCTGCTGCTGATCTGGTGCCGCAGTGGGAGCGGAGCCCGCAATCTTGGACTAGTGATCCATTCAAAAAAAAACAATTAGGGCTCACCCGTAGCAACGCCAAATCAACAGGTCAGCGAGCAACGTACACTGGCAAGCGGGTCAAAGAGAAGCGCTTGGGCAGACACGGTCACGCTCGGACCAAAATCGTCAATGAGATTGATATCCGGCTGCTTCTTTTGCACTTGCGCTGGTGGGGCTGCGGGCGCGTGTGCTGGCTGAGTCGGGGCCGGCGCTTGCTGGGGCTGGTGGTAGCTAGGTCCAGTGAACGATTGGCGTTGGGTTGTCGTGCCGGCACCAAAGCTGCTCGAGCGACTGGATCGACCTTCAGACATGCGGCCACCGTTCTCTGAGTTGCGTCCTCCATTCTCCGAGTAGCGGCCTCCATTCTCCGAGTAGCGACCGCCAGTTTCAGAGTAGCGCCCACCGTTCTCCGAGTAGCGCCCTCCGCTCTCAGAAGATCGACCCCCGCCTTCGGACGTCCGACCGTATCCAGCAGGCTGCTGGGCGGTCATTCCTCCTGGTCCCCATCTCTGCGTTCCAAACGCATCTGATTAGGCAGAGACAACAGCGTGCACTTGAGTTCAAGATCAATCCACAGCATGCAGTGCAACAGCATACGTACTGGTTGGAGCAGCGTTGGGCTGCGCGTACGTGGCCGTGGTGATCGGCTGCTTGCGGCGGCGATACACGTCCCAGCGGCGGAACGGAACGCGCTCGACCGCGAGATCTACAGCAGTCAAGACACACGATTAGCTCTACAAGGATGTGGTGCATACAAGCGTAGTGGTATCGTACCATATTTGGGCGTATCCATGGTCTCAACGTCGTTGATGCGCACTTCAAATACGTGGTTGGAACCGTCCAGGATCATCGTGAAGCTCCAGTCGCCTGGGGCAGCCTACATTATACCCACACTCCGTCAGCAAAGCCGCGCCATCGTGATGGGCGTTGCTTGCGCGCTGCTTACCGTGGCCGAGTAGTGCATCTGTCGTCCATCGAACTCGACCACCTGCGTTGCCGTATCAACAAGCCCCGTCAGCCGTCTGCCACGTCACAGATTGTCTCACAAAGCAGCCACATGCTTAACAGATCCGCTCGCGCTACCTTTTTATACGACATGATCGAGTGCGTCACGACGACCTCGTGCTGCGTGTCCGACTCGCCGAGCGCGAAGCGCCAGGCGATGCGCTTCTTGGAGGCGGCCACGATCTCACCGATGTGGGTCTCCTCCCTGGAGATGCGCTTGGGCGGTCCCTGCTCCATCGGGTCCGGCCGCGGGTTGTAGATGCGCTGCGCGCTGTTGCTGTACATGGTCGACGGTGCTCTCTCTCTCTCTCTCTCTCACTCGCTCTTGATGCTCAAATGTGGCTGATGATGCCCGGGCGTTCTTCTGACTCAGAACCCAAGTCATCCTCAGATATGAGGAGAGCGGGTATAGACGAGACGGGATCAGATCAGGACCAGGATCCCTAGTGGCTTCAGACTCAGATAGATTGAAGTCAAGGAAACGAGAGGCTGTGCTGAATGCAAGGCAATGAGTGCGTTTATGGTGGTGTTGTTGATGATAATAACAACAGGAATGGACAAAATGGTGATTTGGCGGGCGGGTTGGTCTACGAGAAGGTCATGCCGAGACCGATCTGGCCGCGCTTGATGTTGTCCTAAACGGTGGCTTTGTTAGAAAGTGCGATGAGATGCATGAGCGAGTGAGAGTAGGATACGTACATGCTGGTGGGACTTCAATATCCACGAGTAGTTGGCTTCGATGCGGCCGATGCGCGTGCCCCAGACGAGGCCCATGCCCACCGCCACGCGCGTATCGTCGACCAAGTTCTTCATCCACTTCTTCTCGTCCAGCAGACGACCCCACGTCGTGAGGTTGCCCGCGTTCGCGAAGAACTGACCGCGAATGCCCAGCATCTACAAGCAGCAACAAGAGCAATCTGTTAGAAGAAGCCCAGCCAGTCTACATGAACAACACTATCCAACGCACCGCAAGCAGAGGCATCGGGCACGGGAAGCCCACGCTGGCCGAGCCGTTGTACGAAAGCTCGCCGCCTAGAGCGTCGCCCCAGGCCACGCCACCATCGCTGGGCGGGGCACGCGGACCAATGCCCTTGTAGTTGAAGCCGCGCAGGTTCATGGGTCCGCCCAGGAAGAAGCGGTCGCTCACACGCGCCGGACGGTTGCCGTCCGAGCCGTACGACTTGACAGCGCCCAAGTGGTACCCGAAGCTGAAGCTCAAGATCGGGTAGCCGAACAGGATCGGACCGAGCGCGTAATGCTTCTGCGCCGTCACCTCCGACTTGACAAAGCGCACGTCGCCAAAGAGACCCGAGATTTCCGTGCTGGTGGACGCAAGCGGCGTGTAAGTTCACGCATCAAAGGGCAGTAGCTAAAAGGACACGATGCCTACCTGTACTGGAACAGTCCGCCCGCGGTGGGCAGCACCGCGTCGTTACGCGAATCGTCCTTGAAGGTGTACTTGACACTGGTCTTGGTGGACGGCAGCGCTTCGGCCAAGATGCTGGGCGAGGCGCGGAAGGCCGTGGGGATCTTGGAATCGCGGCGAGGGATGATGTCTCTCCAGCCCAGGTTCAGCGACAGCTCGTGCACGCCTTCGTAGTCGCTGATGGCGATGTTGCCGCCACGAATCTTTTCGCTGTACGAGCTCCAGTACTCCTGGTTCTACAATCGCAAGACAGTTAGATTGAGAGGACAGCAACCAGTAGGCTTCATAGTGTCATCGTACGTGCAGCTCGTTCGAGGCCGAGGCGCTCAGGAACAGCGGGAGACCAAGGAAGCGGGGCTTCTGGAACGTGGCGCGCTCCGTGTTACTGCCGGAGCGGGCGTACGTGGCTGCCACCGTGATCTTTTCGGCCTGGCCAAAGGCATTGAGCAACGTGGCAGACGATTCCTAGAGACCACAAGACGGACACGTCGTCAGGTACTCTACTACTTGACCAAAGCAACTAAAGCAGAGAGGCCTACCGCGGCTTCTTCGTTGCCATCGGTCGTGGCGCCAACGTGCAGTGATCGCCATCCCTTCTCCGACACCGTAATGGTGAGATCCGTCTCATCGCGGCGGCCGGAGCTGGCTGCACATCCCAATATAAAGCAGCAGTTGTAAGCAAACGGTCAGCGATTGGGATCGAAGAGGCAGACAGATTCAGCCACACACGCACCCTTGTCCAGCGATACGTTGATGGAGTCAAAGATGTCGAGCGCCTGCAACTCCTGCACAGCGCCCTCCAGCTCGCGCACAATAAAACCAATGCGGTCGGCGCCGTACGCGTCCTGTCAATAGTCATACCAAGTCGTGTGAGCACCAGAGCAATGCTTCGTCCCAGCCAGCACATGGCGCAACCAACGCACCTGGAGCTCGTTCTCAAACACTTCCGGCCTAGGCATCATCCATTAACTAGTCAGCACCATCATTGCCACGAGCGCCAATCGGCAGCCAGAGTAGGACCCACTTGGTGCGCTTGTTGCCCTTGATGAAGACCTTGCCGATGCGCATGGGCGGCCCCCACGGGTGCGGCTGCGGCTGCTGAGCTCCTGGCATCCTGGCTGCGTGCGTGCGTTTATGCGATATTGGATGGCTGATGCTATGTAACCGTGGGTACGTAACTGAAATGCACTGGACTCAGGAGTTATCTAACACATTTGAGTGACAAAAGCGGCCCGCAACTGCGTCAGACCGTCGAAATCGGAAAATGGCCGCGATCTGGAGACGGCTGCAGCTGATGGCGGCCGGCACAACCGCCGCCCGGCGCTTCCAGGTGCGCCTTTGAAGATGCGACAGCCAACGAGAAACAGTTGGCTATGTGGTCCCGGAGTTTGGCCGGCTGTGGCTCTATGCGAGGCAAGAACTGACGCTTTGACGCACTGCAGGAAGAGGCGGATGTCGGTGTCGCGGCGGTGCTCACGTGCTTTCGCGAGCTCAAGCAGAGCAATCCGGACGAGTAAGTAATTTCACGGCACCAATGATAAGCCGTTGCTGCGCGCATGCTAATAACACTGTCATTTTTGTAGCGAATCCGGCGATCTATTCAACGAGGCCGTGGCCAAGATCGAGAAGCTCAAGTTCGACAAGCAAAAGGCGTTCGTGCAGGAGCGGCTGGCTGAGCAGGTCCAGCAGGCATTTGAAGCCATCATGGCGCTGCCGCCAGTGGACGACGAGAGCAAGCCCAAGATCTCGCTCTCGGGCTTTGAGCGCGTTGAAGACCAGCACGGATTGGTTCGTTCCTTCTGCCATTACGCTTCGTCAATGATAAAGACTGACGCATGTGCTTGCTGTAGCCACAAACGCTGGAGGAGCGTTTGGGATATTCGCTCTCTGTCGAGACGTCCACGGTTGAGAATGCTGGAGAGGGCGTGCTGTTGACAGGCCATGTGCCGATCGGATCGCTGGTGGTACGTGCAACCAGCCGCTTGCCCGCTACCCGCATCGCATTCGGATGCTGAGCCCATCGCTTCACTCTTGCAGGCGCTTTTCCCGGGCACAGTGTATTTGCCAGAGCATTACAAGAAGGTAATTTGGACTCTCTTGTTCGATCCTGTCGGTGGCACGAACCAGACCTCTAACTGTAGTGTGCATGTAAGACTCATTATCTGAGAGAGATCTCCAACAATCCGTTCGCCAGAGCTCGCTTCGACAGCGCCATCATTGACGCCAAGCACCAATGTGGGTAGACACTCACTTGTCAGCAAACGATTATTACGAATGAGGCTGATTGTTACTGCGCTGATCTGAAGCATCCAAGCCCAAGAACCCGCTGGCTGTTGCGCATAAGATCAACCACCCGCCCAGTGGCACACCGCCCAACGTGATCCCATTCGCTTTCGACTTCCCTCCCGAAGGTTTGCATCCACGCATTTTGATTCCCAAGCTGACGTTTGGTCTTGAATATTGAACGCATGTTCTCTCGCTCTTCGTTTTGTGCAGAGCCATTCACGACACCCGAGTTCCAGGCGCTGATTCCAAACTCGTTTGTGGCCGAGCCCTCCCGAATGTCCATGTTCGGCAAGCGTGCTCTCGTCCATGTACGTGTTATTATGAAGCACGCCTCAAGAGGGAATCGTTTCCTTATCATTCACCTTGCTGTGCAGGGCCTGGCGTTCATCTCGACGGCCGAGATCGAAAACGAAGAACTGTTCCTGAACTATAGATACAATCCGAACAATCAGCTGCCGGATTGGTACACGCCTGTGGACATTGAGAGCGACCGCGAGATGTGGAAATAGGCTCGTTCCGGCCTTCAAGACCCGGTGATTCCAAAGTAAAAAATCTTTTTTTGGTCAAGGAAAAGGAATAAATGGCTGCTCTCAATGGCTGCGCGAGGCTGAGCCATCCAGTGGCGATCGATAGCAATCTTCACCTTGGACACGGCTTCTGTTTCTCTCTTCACGTTCTCTACTTTGGGAACTCGGCGTTGTTGGACAGGATGATGCCCACAATGACGCCGAAGATGCCGAGCGCACTGGCGAAAATCTCGACGATCAGGATCTTGACGTACAGCGTGGCGTTCTGCGCATCGGCCAGCACGCAGCTGCTGCCGGCAATGCCCACGGAGACGCCACTGGCGATGTTTGTCAGACCGACCGCGATGCCCGCGCCAAACACGGCGTAACCGGCAAAGTAGAGCGACACCTCATTGATCGGCTCGTCGCCGCTGTTGCGCAACGCCGGCTGGTTCATCTGTTAGGCCAGCAAAACTCTGTTAGAGACCCTGGATCTTGTAAGTGTACAAGGAAGGACTACTAACTTTGCTCTGGAGGATGATGGCGATGATGACTCCGTAAATGGCCGTGGCTTCGCAAAAAATGATACTGCCATGCATGACGTCTTTAGTACGCATACACACACTGGGGGCGGGTGTTCGATCATCAATCAAGTCTCACCTAACAAGGTTCTTAGATCGCACGCGAGGGGCCTTGACGGAGGCGCCCAGCAGACTGGAGCCCGTGAGAAAGATACCCCTACGACCAGACATCCGTCAATCAACAGCAACTCACCGCAAGTCTGGGACTTCTAGGAGACGTACCACGCAGCGCCGACAATGGAGAAGCCCAGTCCAAAAGCCACGCCCATGCTGCCCCATGCGTAGGGCGAGATGCTGCTCAGAATATCGCCCCAACCTTATAGACACACGAACAGGAGGAGAGAGGGCGCGCGCGAGCAGCGTTAGCAGGGAGCATGCACGCACACACACACAGCCCCACACACTAGCTGCGTGTGCAGACCAGGAACACGAACCTTGGTTGAACAACTGGTCCGTGGCGGAGCTCATGGCGCTTGCTTGCTCTCTCGCTCGCTCTTGAGCTCTTGGGCGTTTCTTTCTTTAGCCCAGAGGCGCAATGCGGGTTTGGATCATTCCCTGCGTTCCTGCATAGCAGAATAATGCACGCTAAATCGAAGACGCGTGCCACATTTTAGTAATATACCTATGTACGAGCGACAGTGATCTATTGTACCCATGCATGACGTCGGCCAATAAGCCGATAGTATTGGAAGGAGACTAATGGCGACGCTACAGAAGGGCAAGCGCAGTCTGTACGTGGGCGGACTGGACAACCAAGTGACGGAGCAGACGCTGTACTCTGCCTTCGTGCCCTTCGGCCCCATCAAGGCTGTGCAGATCCCCCTGGATCACAAATCTCGTACGTGACCTGGCGTTCGGATCGTGCAGGCGTTCGCGAGAGAACTACATTGAGCGACACTAAGCCATGCATTGTGCTGTCTGCCGCGTGTATGTATGGCTTTGCAGAACGCGGCAAAGTCTTCGGGTTTGTCGAATACGAGGAGGAAGGCGACGCTGCGGCTGCCAGGGACAACATGGATGGTGCGTATAACGCGCCTAGCTCCATGCGACCGACCATGGAGGCGACGGAGAGCTCACGAGCTGTTGTTCTCTGCTGGATCAGAATCGGAGCTCTTTGGTAAGACGCTGCGCGTGACGGTCGCCAAGCCGGATCGACCCAAGCTGGGCTCGCACAAGCCAGGTACGTTGCTCTGTTGCGTTGCACTCCACAGCTCTCTCACTGGAGCGCCACATCCTCACGCTGATTCCCATCGCGCCGCCATCGTACTGCGCTGCTTCGTTTGCTGTATCTACAGTGTGGGCCGAATCGGACTCGATGGCCACGAACGGAGACGAACCGGCCGCCCCGGCCGCTGAAGAACCCTCGGCCTAACTATTTAACACGAACGCAGCACAGCCGCACGTTCTCTCTGTGCTCTGTCTTGCCCCTTGGTCTTCCTGTCTTCTTCCTCCCCTTTCAGCCTTCCGCGTCTGTATCCGTCAGTTCGATTCGCATGAGTCGACTGACTGGCCACATGGAGACGTCATTCGATCACGCGAAGCGGGCAAGGGTAGCTGGTGGCTCTGAGACGAGAGTATGATGGACGCGCCAATGGCTGAGGAGGATCACAGCGGATGCCCACGGCTCACGTCGCTCGCGACGCGCGCAGTGGCGCTGCACACGCCCGTGGACGCGATCCTGGCGCACCTGGCGTTCTTCCCGACGCCGATCCGCCAAGAGCTGTTCCAGCACCTGTCCAGCGACCGGCTGCGCGCCATTGAAGTGCTCTGGCGGCCGTCAGAGAGCGCCGACGTCCGTGCACCGAAGGAGGATGAGCAGGACAGCAACGACACAGCGGGCGAGTGGGAGTTCGAGCGCGAGACCCAGCCGATCTGGAGCCAGCGCTGCCGCGAGCAGGACGGCGCTGTGGTCTTCCCAGGATTGGGCGGCAAGCGCAACCCGCGCCGCGCGTTCTGGGAGCAGCGCTTGCGGCTGCTGCTGCAGGCCAACGCGTCGTCGTCGTTGAGTTCATCCCCTGGCCATGACTCTGCGTCGCAACTGTGGCTGTTCCAGGGCGTGGTGCGTGAGCTCAAGCTGCATGGCCGGGAGATTATCGCGGACAACGTGTCCAGTCTGCTGCTGCTGCCGCAACTGCGGCGCCTGGAGATCCACCACCCAGAGCAGCTCAACACCTGCTGGCCCTCCATGCAGCAGCTCATCGAGAACCAGCGCAGTCTTCGAACGCTGGGCTTTTTCCATGGCAAGCTCATGGACTCGCAGCTCCAGCAGATCGAGCATGCGCTCCAGAAGCGGCAATCGACGTGCTCCGATCCGGACGAGACCAGCGCGAGCGACATCCAGCGGCTCGAGTTCGTGTCCTTGAAGCTCCGACCGAGTGCGTTCCGAGCAGTGGTGATGCTGGTGAAGAGCTTTGACCGGCTGGTGGAGCTGCGGATCACCAGCTCCATGGCAGACCACGATCAGCAGGCGCTCATGGACGCTGCGTTCGCTGCGCCGACGCTCCAGAAGCTCTGTGTGCAGCACAATGAGCTCGAGGATAGCGCGTTTCTCGGGCTCGCACGCTGGCAAAAGCCGATCGCAGTGCGCCAGCTTCGCCTGGGCAACAATGCTATCTCGACGGCCGCCGTTCGCGCGATCAGTGCGGCGTGCATGGACGGCTGGATGCTGCTGGAGAATCTCGATCTCATGAACAATGGCGAGATCGGTGACCCGGGCATCCACGCGCTCGGCCCCATGTTGGCCAGCTCATCCACATTGACGCACTTGAATGTGCGCAATTGCCATTTTGGTCTGGAAGGCGCTACGAGTCTGCTGCTCGCGCTGAGCAAGAGCTCGACGCTCAAGTCTTTGGACATGGGCCACAACCATTTCGGCAGCAGCTTTGGTGATCTTCTGGCCGATTTCCTTGTCGTGAACGAGACCTTGACATCGCTGCATGTGAACTACATCGGCTTGGGGGCGGAAGGCTGCACGCCCAAGCTACAGCAAGCTCTTGCACAGAACACAACGCTCAGAGAGATCTCGCTCAGCGCCAATCGGCTGCGAGACCATGGAACCAAGCTGCTTTTTCTGGCGCTCGTGTCTCGTGCAAAAGCGGGAACAGAGTTCTACACCGTTGATCTGAGCGGCAATTTGATGACGAGCCAGAGCCTTGCGACCATGGCGGACATTTTGGTGCAAAGCTACTCAGTGGAGAGTGAACAGGATGATTTCCCAGCTGCAAGAAAACGGCAGCGACAAACGGAATATCAATCCGAGCAACCGCGTCTGCAGCCTCGCATCGGAGTCCTGAACCTGCGAAATAACGATCTGAATGAGGCTCTGAATAGCGACTGCATCGCTGTCGTGCGAGTGCGCGTTGATACCTTGCTGACAAATAGATGGACCGGAGCCAGAAACGTTTACGATGACGAAGTCTAGCAATGATGGAGCTTTGAGGAGTAAATGATGCATCAGGGAGAAGTTTAAATATCGATTTGCTCATGCACAACGCTTCAACAATATACAAACAAATCGATCAGACCACGTGTTTTGACTCATGGGAGGACGCCATGAACCACAGAGATAACCTCGAACTGGAGTTCACTGGAGGACCAAGTCGTGGTGTTTTCTCCTTGCTGTGACTCGCGCAATTCTCTTCGTTGGGCGAGCTGGCGCCGTCGTTCTTCCAGCTCAAGGATGCCTCGTTCCAAGGAGTTAAGAATATCCTGCTGCCATTGGGGTTGTTGATCCTGCTTGAGAACAATCTCGGTTTCCTCCATCGGCTGGTCGTGATCGTCCTCGCTTTCCAGAAACTCTGCGTCTTCCTGCTCCGTATCACTTCGCTCCTGGGTCTCCGGATCATTCTTATCCCAGTCGTAATCGTACCCTCTGCGATGACAAGGCTCGTCGTCTTCATGATCCATGGTCGCTTGGGCATCCCAAACAGATCTTGAGGTCGTCGTCGCGTTTCTAAATTCACTCAATGTCGTTTCTTGGCTCTCGTGATATCCAAAAGCGCTTGAAGAAGACGCTACAAAATGCACAAATTGTCAATGTATTTCGCTGATACTGTCTATGCTGTGAATAAACGCAATAAACACTCACCTCCGTAGTCATTCGATTCCACTGATTGGATCTCCATGGTGTCGTAGTCGTCAGATTCTGCATCGCCATCCCCGTCTGGCAAATCCGTATTTACCATAAGATCATCGCTACAGCCATTCCAATGAAAAGTAGTTTACTCACCTGAGAAATTTTGTTCGGCTCCATCCGAATTATAATTTTCTATTTGGTGCAATCCACACACAAAAGCAAGTCAGTACACCACGATCTATTCATTGCTCAATCGCCAAGCCTACGTACCAGGACTGGATTGGTTAGCGCTTGGACTGGTGTCCAAATCCTCGACATCGTCTTGTGTGCTCGTTTGTAAAATCGCATGCATATCTTTAGAGTCATCTGTATCACATTGGGTGAGCCATCGATTAACCAGTTAGATTCAAGCATTCGATATCACCTTTTCCAACGGATACGAGCTTCTTTCGAGCAGGCTTGTAACTAATGGAGTTTTTTCCTACGTCATTCGAGCCTGGACGTGAACTGAGACCAGTTGCTCTGTTTGGAGGCAAAGTTGAACCGGTCTTGCCTGTATTTTGCTCATCGCTGGTCACTTGAGCTCGCTGCTCCTGAGGCGACTCATTCGATTCAACGTTATCATGACTCATATCGACGTCCATGCATGTGCCCAGACCCAGCGCAATTTCTTCAAACTTATCCAATGAGCCAAATCCTGCACACCCATGTACCAACTCAGTTCAGCATTCAAGAAGCTCCAAAGTGAGTAACACGTACGCTTCTCGAATGATTTTAATATATTTTGTACGTCAAGAAGAGCAGCGGAGAGTTTCAAGCCTACAGATTCAACGACATCATCAAATATGGCTCGAGCAACGAAAATCCCGATAAGCGATGGCTTACCTGGTGAGTTCGCAGTAATTTGCTTATAAAACTCCTGCAACTTGCTGTCATGGTACAAGTGCATTGCATTCTTGATTCCAGTACAGATCGCGTGGGCAGTTTGCTCCGACCAATAGAACTGCTTCGCAACATCACGCACAAATTTTGAATGCTCTTGGGCTGCCGATTGAGCTCCAGGTTTGGGGTCGTCAGACGATCTTGTCCGCAAGACCCGATTGATCACTGGACTCTTCGGGATACTTTCGATTTTCGACTTGGAGCGTGCTTTTCGATCGTGAATCACTCGTTTCACTGGCAGACTTACGCGTTTGAGCCGATTTCGTCTTGCCATGAGCTTAGCGGCTGCCAAAACAGAATGCAATATCAACATGCTGATATTGACGCACACATACCAGAGTACGCCGCTACTTACCATTGGACTTCAGGGCCAAGAATCCAACCGCGTTTGGATCATTTGGATTAGCCCAATCTAGTGAGCAATTCAATGCATTAGTTCACAGCACTGGTAACTCGTCATCTAGAGAACGCACCCGCATTGAAGACCTTGTACGCCGAGGATGTAGAGTCGTACAGAGTATCGGGAAGATCTACGACAAAATGAAATCAGTGATTGTACCGGAACACATCGTTCACATGGAAACAGTAGAGAAACAAGCATACGGGCAGCACGATGATACGTCGACTTGGCTAAATATTTCTCTCGCATGTCTGAAAGCTTATTCACGATCGAAATCTCGGAGCGACCTACACAGTTCAATATCAAGTCGCGATACGATTTGAGGTCAGCAGGCAATGCACTCTCGACTCGTTCCACGATGAACGTACTCAGTTTCCCAGGCATCAGCTCCACAAGCGGCGATGTTCCGTGTCTCTGAATATCGAGCGTGATATCCACGAGAAACCGGAGCAGCATATCCAACTCGTCGGACGACCATAGCTTCGGCATTTTGCTACTGGGCAATTGAGGAATCGCTTTATTCGGCACCGCAGGAACGCCCCCGACCACTTCGTTCAGCACTTCGTAACGTCTCTCTTCAATCGCAGAGCGAGCTAATTGCAGCCAGAAGCCTCAGCTATAGCACATCGTTTCTGCATGACCAAGCGAAGAGATCGGGTCGAGGCTTACCGTGCGTTCGATCGACACGCTGCTCGCGTTCAAACATGTCGCGCAGCGCGTAGAACTTGTTCCGGGAGTCGGCAATCGACTTGCCTACAGCAAAAAGCCGTAGAGATTCAGGTCAATGCTTTCATCAGCAGATTGCTGCGCATAGCACACGCACCCCAGATCTGGATGCAGGAGAAGAAGATCGCGGGTTTGCGGAGCAGGAACTTTTTCTTGTACTGCTTGGTCTTGAGCAGGAACCGACTGAGCTCGTCGGGATGCCAGACGCCGCCAGCCTGGTTCTCAGCCAGGTTCAGCATGGTCTCGTACAGATGCTCGTCCACCCAAATCTCTTTACCGTCCACTACCAGCAGAGTCCCTGACACCACAACGCAGTTGTCAGCCGCCAACCTGCCTGCCCACTTCAAGCAGTCGGATCCTTCTTTCGAGCGAACCTTCCATGCGGAACGACTTGTTGCTCAGCACGACCGCAAAGTGGCTCATGAGTGAGCGCGTCATGGTTGTGATCTCGTCCACCTGCTTATCTATTGCAGAGAGCGGCCGCAGCAGCAGACAATCAACATTAGGAGACGACCTTCAACACTCGTCGTCCCCGTTCTTGTACCAGCAAGATCGACGCACCTGGGAACGCCGGCTGGACAGCCTCTGCGAAGGACCCAGGCGCTCCGTAGATGTAGTGCCACATGTGCTCTCGGAAGAGCTGGAGCAGCCGCAGCAGCTCCGCGTCGTCCTCCCATCCGGCCTGGCGCATTGAGCTGCTTGTCAAAACGGGCCGATCGCGTTTGCTCAATGGCGGGTGAAAACCGGTATCAGTCCAATAAAATACCGGTGCTCGCATGCGGATACCGGTACCGGTATCGTACCGGGTCCACCGCGGGGGCGTGTTGTTTCAAAGCGATGGAGTACGAGGCGGACGCCAAGCAGCGGTCGCTGCTGATCCCCGTGAAGAACTCGGACCAGGCGGTCGAGGTCTTCGCGGACGAGCTCCCGGATGACGTAAACGACATCATCGACATCCTGCGCGCCGAAGTGGCGCCGCTCGACGTCTGGCTCCAGTTTGCGGTGCGTTGAGGACCTGCTGGCTTTCCCCTGGTAGTCGCTGCTGGGGAGATCGAGCGAGGGGGGGAAGCAGAGCTGGACGACGGAGCTAGTGGCGTGTGGTCTGACCTGTGGCGTTTATGGATCGTGATCAGGTGGAGTACTACAACCAGGGATGCATCGCGCAGTTCCAGGAGATCCTGAGCGTAGCGTCCGAGCCTGGTACGTTGACCCAGTAGTAGTAGATGCATCCGTTGGGAGCCGCTGACTGAGGTTACGCTTTAACAGGCATTGAGGAGATCTATAAGGATAATGCGTCTCGCCTGTGCCGTATCAAGTTCTTCAATGCGCTGGCCAGCCATGCGGTAAACGCCATGTGGAACGAGGACGACGACAAGAAGAAAGAGGCCATCTCACAGCGCGCCGTGGGCTACTTCCAGCGCGCGGATCGCCTGGACCAGCAGTATCCCATGACGCTCGTGGGCAAGGCGCTCATGTTCATGGCCAAGAACGAGGACGACCGTGCCGAGCGATTCCTCAAGAGTGTGCTCATCTCGAACAAGACAAACCTGCCGGCCATTTTTGGCAAGGCATTGCTGCTCTACCGCCGCAAGAAGTACGGCGAAGCCAAGAAGCTGTACCTGCAGGCGATCAAGCTGCACCCGCGCAGCCCGCAGGCATCACGCATGCGCATGTGCTTCGCCTACTGCTGCTACCACGAGGGAGCGATCGACAAGGCGCGCGCCGTGATGAAGTACGCCGCGTCCTTGGACGATACGAACGTGGATGCCGTGATCGCGAACGCGCTGTGGCAGCTAGCTGGTATGAGCCGCGAGGAGCGTTCGGCCAGCATCCGCGACGAGGGCTCGCGTTTCATGACGATGATCCATCACGCGCATGCTATCGACAAGACCAATCCAACGGTGTTGAACCACCTGGCTAACCACTACTTCTCGCAATGGATCCCAGTGTCCTGCACGGTGAGTGTCGTGCGTGGCTCGACCGTGGTCTCAACCTCCAAGGACATCTCGTCGGAACTCTCGCCCGGCCAGATCATTTGCATTGGCGAAAAGTACGTGGCCTACATCAGTCGCAAGTCCAGCGCTGTGTCATCCACCAGCATCACGCTGGATGGACCCTACCGCGAGGAATCGTCGTCGTCCACCAGTCTGTCGCGCAAGAACTACGATAAGATGTTCACGCTGGCTGGAAACGCGTTCCACAGCACCAAGATCCCGCAGATCCGCTCTGAAAGCTGCTACCTCATGGGTCGCGGATGCCACGCGCAGGGCAAGTACAAGGATGCGTACAGTTACTACTTCAACGCTGGGCGTCTGTGGCCTGACTTCGTGCTGCCTTGGTTCGGGTTGGCGCAGATGTACTACGAGCGCAAAGAGTACGCCAAGGCCTGCACCTATCTGGAAAAGGCCAACAAGGCGTACCCGGAGAACGTCGAAGTGCTCTTCCTGCTCGGCAACACGTACGGCAAGCTGGGTAAGAAGGACGAAGCGGTCGTCCTGCTGCGTCGTGTGGTGGAGCTGGAGCCCGGTAACGTGGACGCGCTGATTGGAACGGCCGAGCTGCTGCACTCGTCGGACGACCGGAAGGACCAGATTATCGCGATCTCGTCGTACATCGCGGCCGAGAAGGTCATGACGAATGCATCGGAGGTTGTTCCCTTGGAGCTGTATGTCAATCTGGGCGTGCTCCAGCATCGCGTGGGCAAGCTGGCCGATGCCCTCAAGTGCCTGAAGACCGCTCTGAAGCAGACGGACGCAGACAGTAATGCCGAGGAGGAGAGCAAGTCTGAAAGCATGGACGTGGACGACGAGACCAAGTTCCCCAAACCGACCGAGGCCAATGTGACGATTTTGTACAATATTGCGCTCGTGCTGGAAGAAGTCGGCGAGCGTGACCAGTCCACGGCCCTCTACGAATCTATCTTGCAAGTCTTCCCGAGATACATTGACTGCATCCTGCGTCTGGGCTGCCTGCTGCGCGACCGTGGTGACGAGACAGCGGCGATCAAGAAGTTCGAGCATGCGCTGGAAGTGGATCCGAATTGCGCCGAAGCGTGTCTCCTGCAGGGAAACATTCATCTCCGCAAGCGCGAGTGGTCGTTTGCGCAGAAGAAGTTTGAGCGTGTGATGGGCATGCCGGGCCTGAAGAACGACCCGTACGCGTTCCTGTCCATGGGCAACATCTTCATGAGTAACCTTGGCGAGAAGAACCGATACACCAAGAACATGTCGTTGAGCGAAGGCTACTACAAGAAGACGATCCAGACTCACCCCAGCAACATTTACGCCGCCAACGGCCTGGGCATCATGGTTGCTGAGAAGGGCAACTTTGAACTGGCCAAGCAGATCTTCTCCCAGGTCCGTGAAGCAAGTCCAGACATGCCTGACGCATGGATCAACTTGGCCCACATCTACGTAGCGGAAGAGCGATACTCTGAAGCGATCCAGCTCTACTCTGTATGCCTGACCAAGTGCTACAAGGGCCAAGACGTCGAGGTACGTAGAGTTGCTTACTTGAATCTTTGAGAACCGATGAGCTGATGCATTATGTGCCATACAGGTGGTTTTGTACTTGGCCAAGGCGTACTACGAGTCCAAGAACTACGCGCAGTGCATTTCCACGCTGTCCCGCGCGATCCACCTGCACCCGAACGACATGCGGCTGTGGTACAACATTGGCCTGGCGCAGGAAGACTACGCCGTGGCGACATTAGGACAGGAATCAGCCCCCGTGAGCGGTCGCTCCGGTACTGCCGCGCCCCAGCGTACGATGGCTGATGTGCAGCGAGCGATCTTGGATCTCAAGCGTGCGCGCCGCATTTTCCTGTTTCTGATCCAGCAGGCTGAAGCGGCCATCCAGGCGAAGAAGCCGGATGGCCAGAGCAAGAAGTCCACGCTGCCCTTTGACAAAGAGAAGGTGTCGGAGCACGAAAAATTTTGCGCTGATACGTTGACCAAGGCCAGCTACCACTTGGAGTTTGAGCGTCAGAAGGAAGAGAAGCGTCGCCTAGAGAACGAAGCCCAGCGCAAGATGCTGCAAGAGTACGAGGAGCGTGTGGCCAAGGAGACGGCCCAGGAGAACCAGCGACAGGAAGACCTCAAGAAGCGCCGCGAGGGCGTGCTGTCCAAGCAGAAGGAACGTCTCGAGCAGTTGCGGGAAGGCTGGACCGTGCGCGAGCGCGAGGAGGAAGAGAAGAAGGTCACCAAGAAGAAGGGTGGGGGCGGTGGCGGCCGCAAGCGCAAGAAGGATGTGGAAGAGGACCAGTTTATTGACAACGGCAGTGGCGACGATGAAGACGAGGACGATGAGGATGGTGGCAGTATGTCCATCGAGGACATGAAGAACCGCAACTCGACCATGAAAAAGCTCGTGGAGAAGCGCCAGAAGCGCGCTCGCGTGGACTCGGATGAGAAGGACGAGGCCGCGGACCTTTTCGGCTCGGACTCGAGCGACGACGAGCAAGAGGTCAAGCCTGCCCCGACCGCAGTCAAGACCGACGGTGGCAACGATGCCAACGAGGTCGAGAAGAACGAGCTCTTTGGCTCGTCGTCCGATAGCGAATAAGGAACAGACAGACGGAGCTCAATCCAATTCCATGGCGATCCATCTTGACGGTCGAAACTATTGCAATGGCCAACAACCGAGCGCAATCATTCCTGCAGGTTCTGGGCATAATCCTTGTTCCGTGTTGATCTCCTCAGATGGGAGGGGGGGTGCTCCAAAATTGGAATCTACGGTACAGTTCTCTGCCTCGTCTATGTGTCCTTTGCCGCGCTTCAAATTGCACCTCATGAGGTTTTAGTTTGCGCGCCAAGCGCGTTGATTGGCACAGAGGCACGAGGGTCCGGACCTCCAGACCTGGCGGGTTTTGAACGCGCGCGAACTCGTGGGCGTTCGATCCGGCCGACGCGGTCGTTCCCGCCGCTTTGTGGGCCCAGCCGGCCCCATCCTCAGCCGCGTTGGCTCCTTTACTCCCATTCGGAAATCCACCGGCAAGAGATCAAGCCAGCAATTCCAACGAACAACCAACCAGCCATGGTCATGCAAGCGACCGACGCCACTGCCCTCGCGGCCAGCCCCAGCAAGACCGGCGGCGCCTACGAGTCTCCCAAGTCGCTCGACTTCTCGGACGTGACCGAGAGCGGCGTGGCCATCTCGCTGTATAAGCGCAAGGAGCTCAACGGCGAGCTGCTGCCGGAGCCGTTCCTGACCGAGAACCCGAACCGGTTCGTGCTGTTCCCGATCCAGGAGCCCGAAGTGTGGGCCATGTACAAGAAGGCCGAGGCTAGCTTCTGGACGGCCGAGGAACTCGACCTGGTGCACGACCTCAAGGACTGGGGCAACCTCAGCGACAACGAGCGCCACTTCATCACGCACGTGCTGGCGTTCTTCGCGGCCAGCGACGGCATCGTGAACGAGAATCTGGCCATGAACTTCAGCTCCGAGGTGCAGGTGCCCGAGGCGCGCTGCTTCTACGGCTTCCAGATCGCCATCGAGAACATCCACTCGGAGGTTTACTCGCTGCTCATTGACACGTACATCAAGGACGCTGTGCAGAAGGACCACCTGCTGCGTGCCATCGAGACCATCGACTGCGTCAAGAAGAAGGCCAACTGGGCGCTCAAGTGGTGCAACTCCGAGGCCGCGGCCTACGCCGAGCGCATCCTGGCGTTCGCGGCCGTGGAGGGCATCTTCTTCTCGGGCTCGTTCTGCTCCATCTTCTGGCTCAAGAAGCGCGGGCTCATGCCCGGTCTGAGCTTCTCGAACGAGCTCATCAGTCGCGACGAAGGGCTGCACTGCGACTTTGCCTGCCTCATGTACTCCAAGATCGTCAACAAGCTGCCGGAGTCGCGTGTGCATGAGATCATCGGCGATGCTGTGGCCATTGAAAAGGAGTTTGTCAAGGACTCGCTGCCTGTGGAGCTCATCGGCATGAACTCGGCGCTAATGTGCCAGTACATTGAGTTCTGCGCCGACCGCCTGCTGCAGGCGCTGAACGTGAGCAAGATCTACGGCGCGTCCAACCCGTTCGACTGGATGGACATGATTTCGCTCCAGGGCAAGACCAACTTCTTCGAGAAGCGCGTGGGCGAGTACTCCAAGGCCGGCGTGGGTGTCGCTGCCGAAGAGCAGGTCTTCACGCTTGACGCCGACTTCTAAGTGGTCCAGTCCCTGAGCGCTTTTCTTTCGGCTGCATCGACCAGCAATGACCGAGCCTCTTCGTATTTAAAAACTCTTCTTGGTGGATCGTCGCTGCCTCCTGCCCCCCAGTGCCGTCATCTTCTCCCAAATCGCCCTTGATGGAAACTCCGACCTGAGGATTGCTTCTACCGTTACTGCTATTGGGCGTCGCGCCTGCAGCAGCTGCGTACGAGAGGCATTCTTGGGCTCATTAATATATATACTCCCTTAAAGCAATGGCCATACCCAAGTCTTGTATCCGTAAAGGGAGCCCTACCTCCTATCACCCGCCGTGCGTGCAGGTTGGTACCTCATATCACGCTTTACCCGTGTCTGTTCCTGGGTCCGGTGGAATTGCCTGCTGTATAGCGTGGAAACTGACTCATATGTGCTTTCGCCTCTCCATCTACACCGCAGAGAGCAACAAAACCAGCGGAAACCCGTTGAAAAGCCCAACTAAGCATCAAACTTCTGACGCCCAGGATACTTCAGGGCAGCCTACACAAGAGGCGTCGTCATTGCAAGCCGCGGGTTGTCACTCGCGTTGTTGTCAATGCCTCGTTTCATGGTTCGCAAAGGTCTATCGAGCAAGTCTAACAATGACGTGATTGATGTGATTAGTCGCGTTGTTTGTTACCAATGGATGGCCATACTTTCTCCGCTGCAGTCGTTTAACTTGTTGAGACCGACGCGGGGGGCGGCTTGAGACCAAGTGGTGCAAACGAGAGCGAGATCAGATATGCAACGGGGATTCGCAGGTCTCAGAGGTTAATGCTGCGCACGTGAAGCTCTGCGGATCCTTGGTCGCCGTGAGGCCTGTCTCCAGGATCATGAACGACGAGACGGATTCCAAGTCGGTCATGTTGTTGTGCGTCGGGAACGTGTTGTGCGTCGGGAGCGTGTTGTCGTCGATGGAGAAAGCCTCACCTGCGCCGCTGCAGTCGGTCGACTGCTAGAACACGATCTGCGCGCTGCCGTTGTTGACCACGCTTAGGTCGACCGTCGTCGTGAGGCCGCTCCAGGTCACGCTCCACGGAGCTCGCGCGCAGCTCGTGTAGCACTTTTGCGACTCGGTCACGGAGAACTCCCAGATTTGGCCAGCGAACACGCAGTAGTGAAACTTTATAGTCCCATTGAGTGGCACCGACTTGTAGGCTGCAGTCTCCGACTACTGTTCCAGAGAGCTGCAGGTGAGGAAGCTCTTCGAAAGCGCCGTCTCCTCGGTCTTGCAGTAGCGACAAGAGGCGTCGAAGCAGCCGAGGCCGTCGTCGACGCACGAATCGTCCTCGATGGTCGTGATGCTGGCCTCCAGGTCTCCAGACGACACAAGCGCCATGCATTTGGATGGCGTCGTGGACACCGTGGCCAGAGAGTTGAGCGCATCGCTGCAGGAGTCCAGGAACGTGGATTCGGGCGTGTCGACGGTCTTGCAGTAGCGACAGACGCTGTTGGCAACGCAGCCGAGACCGCTGTTGGTGCAGCTGGCGTCCGTGACGAGGTCGATACTGAAGATGAGGTCAGCATCCGAAGCATTGAGTCCACAGGTTGTGGGTGTCGACGTTGGAGACGGAGAACTCACAGCTGCAGGCACTTCGGCTGTCTCGGTCATGAGCGTCGTGCAGTTCGCGTATTGAGTCGACTGCATTGTCTCCCAGACCTTGCAGAACCGGCAGGTGCTGTTGCCGATGCAGCCGATTCCTTCGTAGGACGGAGTTGTGGTGTTGCAAGAGGCGTCACTGATCATCTGGATGCCTACTGGCTGGTTGCCAGTCGAGATGGAGCAGGCTGACGCGTCCAGGGCGTGCACTACGCATGCCGAGGCTGCAGTCAGAGCCAGGAGCTGGGCGATCGAGCGCGGGAGTGCGTACATCGCAGGTTGCTGTATTGACGTAGCTCGCCAATTGAAGAATGGTGCCTGCATTGCTTGAAGCGTGATTTGTTTGTCATACAGCATTCTCATTGCAGTGGACTTGAAGTCGATGGTAAGCTGACAGGTGGGCCATAACTCATGACGAGAAGACGTTCCTGTGGGTGTATAGCGTCCAGTATCCAATCAGCTATTACTGCGTCAGCTTGTGGCCCATGATGTAGCTTACGCTGATCCAGTTTTGGCCCCGCTTGGCCACTGGCACGTTGCGAAGCTCAAGCCACACAAATGCCCCACTGGAGTCAAACGAGAGAGAGAGACCCAAGCTCGCTATGCTCTCAGCAAGCACAGGACGACTCAAGAGAGCAGTGCGGGGAGAATGGAAATGCTCAAAGACCATCTTGCGGCTCCATCGCTAGCTTATCGCTATCGCTTACACCAACGCCCCAGGATCCTGATTCGCGTGCGTAGTCGCAGACTCCGGGGTATATTAGTATTGGAGCTGGCTCAATTAGCCTCCAATATCCGGATATGGGCACTACAGAGTCTTTCTTCCGCGCAAGATATCAATTACATTGGAACACAAGCTCCAAGGGAAGACGTTGGATAAGGGGGTCGAAAGAATCCAGTCTCGTGGCCTTACGTATCAGTCGATGAAGCTTCCATCCTGGGCAAGCCTCATAGTTAAAGCCCCGCACGTGAAGCTCTCCGGGTCCGTAAATACCAAGCAAGCTTCGTTTGAAGAGTCTCCTCCGATTGTGGCGCAATATGCATTCGCTTGACCGTTGAAAGCGGCTTGGAAGCACTTTCGCCAATGCTGCATGGACCCCATTTGCAGCGCAAGGTCATCAAAAGCCGTGGACGAGGGGCCAGAGCACCCGCAATTGAGGCATGTTTGCACTGCTCCCTCAACAACATCATAAAGCACATGCAAAGAGAATGGAGTGGCCCTAGATTGACGTTAAAGCGTTTTAAAACAGCAACCCGGTCAGAAGTTCAGCACTTCAGGTTGGCTGCGCTCTGTTCCTGTCTGCTAAGCACGTTGGGAGCAAGACGCAGGATACAGCTATTACTAGCTGCCCAAGGCCGCGCAGGTCTCGATCTGCATGGGCTGCGTGGCCACCAGGCCAGTCTCCTGGATCATGAAGGAATGGACAGTGTCAATGTTGGTCATGTTGTACACCGTCGGGAACGAGTAGTCGCCGATGGTGATGGCCTGGCCGTCATCACTGCAGTCGTTCGACTGGTAGAACACAATGCGCGAGCGACCTCCGTTGATGGTAGGGTCTGCAGTGGTCGGGAGGTCCGTCCAGGACATGGCATACGGCACCGGCGCGCAACTCTGGTGGCACTGCTGGGACTTGGTCACGGGAAACGTCCACGTCTGGCCGGAGAAGACCAGCCAGTAGAACGTGACGGAGGCCGTGGCCGGGTACGTGGCTGGCGTGTACATGAAGTTGGAGCAGGGCAGGAAGTTGGCCGACTTGGTCGTGTTGGATGTCTGGCAGTAGCGGCAAACAGATTCAAAGCAGCCAATACCGCCACCGACAGCGCACGAGTCGTCTTCGATAGCCGTGATGCCAGCCTCCAGGTCGCCAGACGACACGAGTGCCGTGCAGTTAGACGGTGTCGATGAAACGGCAGCGAGTGGGTTGAGCACATCGCTGCAGGAATTCAGGAACGTGGATTTGGGCGTGTCCACGGTCTTGCAGTAGCGGCAGACGCTGGTCTTGCAGCCGAGGCCACCACTGCTACAGCTCGTGTCCGTGACGAGGTCGATGCCGTAGGTGAGGTCAGCTTCGGTAGCATTAAGCCCACAAGTCGTAGCCGCCGACGCTGAAGACGCAGCACTCGCAGACGCAGTCGCTGCGAACGTCTCGGTTGTGAGCGTCGTGCAGTTCACGAATTGAGTCGACTGCATTGTCTCCCAGACCTTGCAGAACCGGCAGGCGCTGTTGGCAATGCAGCCGATGCCTTCGTAGGACGGAGTTGTGGTGTTGCAGGAGGCGTCACTGATCATTTGGATACCCACTTGCTGGTCCCCGGTCGAGACAGAGCAGCTTGATGCATCCAGGGCGTGCGCCACATAGACTGAGGCTGCAGCCAGAGCCAGGAGCTGGCCGACAGAACGTGGGAGTGCGTACATTGCTGCTTGGTATTGCTTGGATTGGACTTGAGTGCGCCAATTGAAGAATGATCTGTGCGTTGCGGCACCCCGAGCGAGTTCCGAAAACCACAGAGCACTATTGGTGCCACAATGTGCCCACGATGGGCTGTTCACATGAAACAGACTATCGCTCACGACGAGTTGACGTTGCAGAGAGAGTTTAGCGCCCAGTATCCGCGCTGCTCTCTTCCCATTATCATGCTAATGGCCACTTCAATCGGCCACGTAGTACAGCAGATCAGCAGCTTCAGCGGTTTCGAGTGGTCAGTCAAGAGTATGAACGGAAGCGTGACTATCGGATTCAGACCGCCCCAACCGTGCCATAGAGTATAGAATCGAGACTCTATGGCAAACGTATCGTGACGCTCTATGAGTCTGCAGCAAACGTAGTGAAGGCGAGCCCTGCGAAATCCAGTCGCACGTGTTGTCGCCAGTGGAGAGAGATCCCCCTCGTCTGCATGGGTCTCTCGTGGCATGTGTAGCCCTCCAGGAGAAGGGCAACTACTTCGGACTCTGTTGCTGATCTGTGTGCGAGCAAATGCCTCGCAAGCACTCAAGCTGATGGTAAAGAGCTGTTTGGCCAGTATCCTCCAGTTGTGGCGCAATATGCATTCGCTTGACTGTTGGCAGCCGGCGAGAAGCTCCACGGCTCTTTCGCTAGCGCACGGTCAACATTTATATCAAACGCTATGGACAAGGTGCCGGAGCACCTGCAATAGCGACTATTTTGCTCTGCTTTCTGCGATCGCTCAACAACATCAGAAAGCACAAGCGCGGAGAATGGAACTGCTCTGGATTTGACGTTAGAGGATTTCTAAAACGTGCAGCCCCGTCAGGTGCACAGCACTTCATCGCTGACAGGTTGGCCGCACACATTTAATCCCTGCACCGCAAGTCACCATGATGCAAGGA
>JAADVF010000181.1:0-44040 GCA_023334555.1 Elongisporangium undulatum
TGCGCGGCGAGGTATCGTTGCCCAGAAGATCCATTACCAGCGGACTCGCTCGGATCGTGGTCTTGCCGACCCATTGGCCTATCAGAAGTGACTCTGTGGGTGATATATCCATGTAGGCGCCTTGATCTGCGTCCAGCTCGTGGAAAATGTCGATGCAGGCTGAGATACAGACTTGGAGGAAGATCACGGCGGCAGCAAAGATGGCAAGCCGATGCGTCATTGTGATGGCCCTGCTCCATGTCATCTTGTTGGATTGATCGAATTTCTGGATCAGTGCTCGCTTGGACTTCTGCTGCATGTCAGGAATCGGGATCCGGCATGCCGACCCGTTGGCCGCAGCAATTGCAAGCGAATGGGCAAGTTGTGGGACCTCGTACTGCTGGACAGCGACTACTTTGCCATTGCCTGCTATTGCCTGGGTGGCGTAATGTCTTGCAGCACAACACGCAACTGAGCTCGTAGCAGTTGACGTCCACTCATTAGTTGGCTAAATGATTTCTCCAGTGTGCTAATTACAGCAGTGGACGCTTTCGATTGGGATTCCCGGCGCTGCCGAACGTACGTCTCGATCGAACAAGAGGAATTCAAGAGTCTAGAGTGTGCTTTTAAAGCCTGCTGGACTCGGAAGAGCGATCGAGCGGAAGTTACTGTACCGACATTCATCAGACAAGCCTCGAAGCGCGTGCCGGCATCGCTCTGCTGGTTCCTGCGACACTGAGAGAGAATGGCTGGCGGGGCTCCTGGACGGGCCTCGCGTTCTCGCTGGTTCGTTTGCATTAGAGATGCGACGACCGGTCACATCCCACCTCTCGTACGGTAGCGGTTCAGACCCCAAGGGACATGTGCGGTCGTACGCCGCGCTCTGTTTTGTCAGCGTCTCCCGCGGACTTGGGATTCACTTGGAAAGATCGTGTGGCGTACCAGGCCGTCCATCCTCCGCACTGCGCTCGCTCGATCCTCGCGCAGTCAACTCGCGGCCTCGTGAGTAACGCAGCGCTGGCGTGCCGATCCCAAGTGCTGGGCCGCGCTCAATCCACTGGCCGATATACACTCGCGACGTGGTGTGTGCCACACCTGTCACCTCGTCTATTGCGCGACTGGGGCAAAGACGGTGCGAGCAGCGCACCACACCATTCGGCTGGGCTCCCTCGCGGACTTGTCCGTTTCAGCGACAGAGATCAAGTCCTTTTTCACGCGAGGGATCGCGACTTGCGAAAGAAACAACAGACGCATGATCCCATCCGAGGCCTCCCATGAGATCCCACGCGCGCGCTCACGCCCGCCAGCTCATCAAGACGAGAGAGAGAAGCGGAGGTTTCGTAGTTTTCCTCACTGTGTGACTGAGCCTTCTCCATACAAATAGATTACGTGTATGTCGGTAATCTATTTCCGGCCATCTGGGTTGGATCAGTCAGCCTGGGATTCACTGCTGATGGACTCGACCTGGCTCTGCGTGGCGTTGATTGGTCCAGGCGGAGCTTCAAGCCCTTTCATTCCGTGGGATTTGTGCGCGTGACTCACGGTAGAGAAGGCCACAGAGAGAGAGGAATGCGGTTGCTGCTCTCCAGCCGGCCAGCAGGCAGGCTGGGACGCCCAATGGCCCGACAGGCAGTTCGCAATCTGCTTGCCTCTGCCCAGTCCAGTCCAGCCGCCGCCCATCGTCGTCATCTCCAGCTGCGTCCGGCAGTCTGCGAAACAAGAAGTCCGTCCGTTTGATATCAAAGTCTTCACCATGGCCACGTTCCTGCTGATCATCAAGGTGCTGGCCTCGCTCTCGGCGCTGTACATGTGCTTCAGCCCGTCGACCTCTATTTATCGCATCCACAAGAGCCAGGACACGGGCACGGCGTCCATCATCCCGCTCGTGGCGCTCTGGGCCTGCAACCACATGTGGATGCTCTACGGCTACGTGAACCACTCGACGTTCCCGCTGCTCGTGACCTACGCGGTCGGCGACGTGCTCAGCGTGCTGTTCATCGCCGTGTACTACCGCTGGTCGAGTGAGAAGTCACGTGTGCTCAAGTTCTCGCTGCTGACGCTGGTCATCAACGCCATCGTGGCCGTGTACGCCGTGCTGGGCATGAAGGGCGTGCTGGGTCAATCCGAGTATGGCCTGCAAATGTGCGTGGGCGTGGTGGCCATCGCCTCGAGCATCCTGCTGTACGCCTCGCCGTTCTCGGCCATCTCGCTGGTGATCCAGACCAAATCGTCGGCCTCGATCCCCATCACGATGGTCTTCGTGGGCGTGGGCAACAACGCGCTCTGGATCATCTACGGCCTGCTGATCCACGACATGCTGCTGGTCATCCCGACGGTCGTGAGCATCATGCTCGGACTCGTGCAGGTCGTGCTCTACGTGGTGTACCACCCCAAGCGGCTGCAGCTGGACGGCGCCGTGCCAGTCTCTCCGGTTGGCGGCGAGCTCGTGCTCACGCCCACGGGCAAGAGCGCGCTGCCGTTCTCGGCCATGGTCACGCCCAAGGCCAGCGACCCGGACGAGCTCTCGGGCATCACGATCGAGAGCCCGCCCTTCGAGCTGGCCGAGCTGGCGCGGCCAAACGCCCCGCAATAGACCCCCCCCTAAGTATTAGCTTCATCCATTATAACTAAGCAAGTGAATAGAACCCCACAAGTGTACCCTTCAGCATGATCTCGTGTGCGCGGAATCAGATGCAGCGCGTCGATAGCGCCAGTGGCGTGACGTCATCGCGTGAATGCGAATCGGATCTTTAAGGGCGACCCTTCAAGGTGAGAGAATGGGCCTGCGCAGTCGTATTGGCCAAGTGGCGCATGGCGAGAGAAGGCCCCCGACGCTTCCGATGGATTGCGACTGTGCAGACGAACTCGAAGCATCTCTATTGTCGTTTCTGCGCCATTGGCAGCAAGCGACCGAGAGCCATGGCGTCGCACACGTTCCAGCTGGTGGTCAACGTTCTGGCGTCGCTCACGGCACTCTACATGTGCTTCAGTCCGGCGCCGGTCATGTACCGGATCCTGCAGCACCGCTCCACAGGCCACATGCCGCTGCTGCCGCTTGTGTCCCAATGGGCGTACAACCACATCTGGTACTGTTGTGCTGCTGTGTCTGTCAATGGAGCTGTCCGTCCCACAGTCTCACCGCGCTCTCTGTGTTGAGATAGGATGCTGTATGGCTACACCACCGGCGAATACTTCCCGCTCTTCGTGACCTACGCGGTCGGCAGCGCCTCCAGCGTGGTCTTCTTGGGCATCTACTGGCTCGGCACGCGCGCAGAGGCCAAGCGTCGCGTGACGCTCTGGATCCTGGGCGTGCTGACGTTCAACCTGGCAATGACGATCTATCTGGTGGTCGGACTGGCCGTGCAGCAATCGCACACGCAGGTGGCACGGGTCATCGGCATCATCGCGATCGTCTGCGGGTTCGCGCTCTACGCGTCGCCATTCGCCACGATCGCGCACGTGCTGCGCAGCCGCAGCACCGAGTCGATCCCCATCGGCATGGTGCTCGTGGGCACACTCAGCAACGCCGTGTGGGTGCTCTACGGCGTGCTGGTCCAGGACCAGATCATCCTGATCCCGACCATCGTCAACACATGTCTCTGCGTGCTGCAGCTGCTGCTCTACGTGGCCTTCCGCCCGCGCTCGAGCCGCTCGTTCTCGCTCTGGAAGAATATGCTCGGCCTGCCGTTCGACGTCGAGACCCTCGACGGCCAATTCCACGCCGCGCTCTCGCCGCGAATCGAGCAGCACGAGATCTCGCTGGCACCGCTGGGCACGCCGTCCGCGGCGGTCGCGTACGAAGAGCTGCGCTCGCCCACGACCATCACGGTCACCGTGTCTGTCGGTGTGCGCGTCTAGAGCAGAGTCTGCTGCTGCGCTAAGTTATTGCATCATGACGTTTATCTCCGCTCGGTCTCTCTATCATGTCTTGCTGCTGCTGGTGGTTCGTCTGGTGGTATTTTGGAGCCATCGGAGCGTTTTGCAACAGTCGGATTTGGATGCGAATCACGCTCATGATGCGTGTAAAATTAGCATCGCGCCGACGTGTCTCTTGCTGTCATGACGAGCAGTCCATGCGACCTGCTGCCGTGCAGGGAGCGCTGAAAGAGCTGACGCCTGTGGAGACGACATGGCGCCGTCACCTGTGGTGCAGCGTCGCAAGCGGAGCGGCCGCATGACCAGCTTCACTAACACGTTGCTCGAGACCCTGCACTTGGTCCGGCAGAATGGCAACAACCAGAACAACGCTGCGCGGTCCAGAGTGCAGCCTACACAGGGCCGACGAGTGTACGCCGACAATCGAAGCAGCCTCTCGCGACGGACGTACCGCACGACCGGCCGATCGCGCGATGAACCCGACAGCCCAGCCAAGAACAGTGCGGAGACCACGCCGCCGACGCAGGACCCAGTCGCAACTCCCGCTATCGTGAAGCCCTTCCGCCGTGGCAGCTCCAAGAAGTTCTCGATCACAGAGATGGACGCAGTAAGCCATGACAGTGGGCTCGACGACGACGACATGCAGTCGGACGGCGAGGCCAACACACAGCTGGGCATGGCGCCGGACGACCAGGACGAGTCGGCGTACTTCTCGCAGCGCATGGGCAACCAGGAATTCAAAGTGAACCATCGGATGGTGCTGCACCCGCACGGCCGCACGCGAGCGTCCTGGGACGTGCTGCTGTTGCTGCTGCTGACCTGTGAGTAGTTCGTTGGTGCTTGTTGCTCGATCAGAGAGAGAGAATGTGATGACTGATGTCTCGATGTGCAGGGATTCTCATCTCGGTGCCGTTTGAGCTCACATTCAGTGAGATCCAGAGCGTCACGCGCGCCACGTTGCTGCGCCTCGATCTCTTTGTGGACACCATGTTTGCCGTGGACATCATTCTCAAGTGAGTTGCTCTGGATCTGACTTAGTTGGAGGCTTCATGATACGCTAACGCGTGGATCCTGTACCAACAGCTTCAACACTGGCGTCGAAGAGAATGGCCGGCTGCATTTCTCGCTGCAGACCATCGTGCGGGCGTACATGCGCTCCTGGTTCTTCACGGACGTGATCTGGACCTTCCCGTTCTACATGTTTGCCGTGCGTCCAGATGTGCTCGCGCTCACGTTCCCGTCCATGAGCCACTACAATCCATCGCTGTTCTCCACGGTGCACCACAGCTGGCTGTACCCGAGTCTGCGCTGTCTGCGGCTGCTGCGTGTGATCTCCATCCCACGGATCCAGCGCCGGATCGAGTACTCGTTGCTGATCTCGTCCAAGCTCAGCGGGCTCAGCACCTTCGTGTACATGGTGCTGGCGCTCTCGCACGTCTTCAGGTAACACGCGTCAAACTGTTGAGCTGTCTGGTCGTGGTCCTCGCTGATGGGAATGTCTATCGTAGCTGCGTGTTCGCGTACTTGGCGTTTGGCGATGAGGAGCATCTCGCGCTGGCGATTGAGAACCAGTTGCTGGAGAACGACAGCGCGCAGACGAAATACATTGCCGCGTTCTACTGGTCTATGATGACCATGACCACCGTGGGCTACGGAGACAGTACGTGATGCGTGACGAAGATGAGGATGGCGTTGTGACTAATATCTAACTTCTCTGCTTTCTCCAGTCACGGTACGCACGAATACTGGGCGCGTGTTCTCCATGGCCGCCATGGCCGTGGGCGGCGGCGTGTTTGCCTACGGGATCACCAGCGTCGTGTCGCTCTTCCAGCAGCTCTACGAAGACGAAACGGAGCACCGGCACAAGATGGACCAAGTGAACGACTTTATGCACTCGCGCTTGCTGTCGCGCAAGGTGCGGGACGAGATCCGCGCCAATATCTTCCATCTGCGCAAGGCCACGCGGTCGAAGAAGCACCAAGACCGAGCGATCTTCCAACAACTCTCGCGCACGATCCAGGGCAAAGTGGCCGACCGGTTCTGCATGGACGTGATGCCCAAGAAGATGTCGTTCCTGGCCGGAAGCAACGCCGGGTTCATCCACGAGCTGTATCTGGTCATGGAGGTGCGCTGCTATCTCCCGGGCGAGGACATCATCCGCCAGGACGAGTACGGCACCGAGATGCATTTCCTGCTCACAGGCCACGTGCAGGTCTATCTGGGCCACGTGCGAGTGGCCACGCTGGCGCCGAACTCGTGCTTTGGCGAGTTCGGCATAATCAACCCGAAGAAGCCCCGGCTGGCGACCATCCAGTCCATCGACTTTTGCGAGACCCACTGCGTGGACCGAGCGCAACTGCTGACTGTGTTGGTGCAGCATCCGTTCATGCTGCAGTCCATCAAGCAGCTCGCGACGCTTAAGTCACGCAAGGCCTTCAATCTCTTGTTCGAGAGTGGCGGGCGATCGCGAACGCTGCTGCAAGGACTCGCGTCGATATGGCACGCCGAGGGCGTCCACGGGATGCTGCCGCCGGGCATGGTCCTGGAGCAAGCGCCAGCGCTGCAGGAATACGTGACCCCGCCGACCTTAGCTTATGCAGGCCGAACGAGTTCGGTTCGTATGGCGCCTGGTGCTGCCGCGGCTGCAAGCGCAATTCTTGGCCGCCGGAGAGCGTCCGTGGCGCCCTCTGCGGCCGATGAAGTGCAAGCGGTGTTGGTTCGCAAGGCGACAATGGAGCTGGGCCCGGTGATGTCGTTGCGCCGCTCGTCATTCGGGGGACCAGCAGACCAAATGGGTGGCGATATGGCTCATCCACACCCCCGCCGTCCGTCGATCAGTGGATCTGAAGACGCCGGCGACATGAACGAGCAGCCTTATCGATTCCCGACAGCGCAGGACAACGAAGAGGCCAAGGAAGCAGCCAAGCGGCGTGAAGATCTGCTCACCACCTTGCAACAGGATGTCAAGGACTTGCTCAGACGACAGGACACCATGCAGCATGCGTTACAAGGATTGATCGAATCCATCACCCCGCCCCTGCATCGAGTGGCAAAGGCCAACTCGGAGGACTGCATCGTGCCGCCGCTCAAGCGAGAGCGGTCGCAGTACTTCCAGATCGATCATTTGGCTCTGCTTGAGCCTACAGTGCGTAAATCATCCTTCACGCTCCAGTAAATACCGAGTAATACCTGTCGTGAAGAGAAGGCTGGCTTGAAACACAAGGGAGTCTTGTTGTTGGGTATAGATATATCTCAGGTCTAGGCAAACAGGTCCGGGCTAGCTTCCTGCTGCGAGATCTCGCCGCCAACGAGGCGCGGGATCCAGTTGCGCAGGTCGTCCATGGAGACGTGCTCAGTGGGCTTGTGCATGGCGATCTTCTTGCCCTTGTAGCTGCAAGCCACCACGAACGCTAGCAGATAGACACAAATGCAAATGGTCAATCGGATTACCTTGACATCCAAGCAAGAGCAGTAAGACTCACGTGGCACTCGTGTGCTGGACCCGGTTTGAGGGTCAAGCGCTCGGAATTGGGCCTCCCATTTGCGGCGCTGTTCGGGCGAACAGGCTTCTAGGTCCACCCAGCAAAAGGTCACTGGGTCGCGTTGGAATTCCACGGCCAGATTTTCCATCATGGAGAATTGCACTGAACAAGCACAAACTGATATCAGAGGACAGGTCCCAAGTCATGAACGAACCATACGACGAACGCACCGCGGACGCTGGCGCCGAAATGGTGGTCATTCGGGAAGAACAGGAGCGTGCGGCGGCCTCGAGCGGTCAAATAGAGAGGATTGAACGCAAAGATCGAGGGCGAAAACACTTTGGCGAGCTGCTCCAGCTCACTCGGGCGCGCTGGTTCGCTCGTCTTGTTCTACGGGCCAAAGAGTAAATAGAATTAGAGGTCAGGAGAGCTCCAGACACACGGATACGAACTGGTTTGCAACGCACAGGCTCCGCCTTGGGTTGATCTGAGGTCTTCTTGCCGGAGCTCTTGGTGAGACTGAGGTACATGGGGATGAGCGTCATGACCCACACGAGGCCGATGAAGCCGGCCACGGTCCAGAGCGAGATCTGCACCGGAGGGCCATTGTAATACTAGTACCATACACACAGTTGTGAGTCCACATCTCCATGCACCAGAGAGAGCTAGCTTGTCGTACGCTGTGCTGGTTGTAGCGGCGGCGACCCTGCTGCTGATTGTAATAGTTCTGCTGCTGGTAGCGGTGCTGCTGGTTGTTGTAGTCCTGTTGGGTGTCGCCGTTCACGAGGCTTTCGTAGGCCGAGCCAATGCGCATGAACTCCTGCTCGGCCTTGGGGTTCCCTGGATTCTGCCAGCCCACAGCGTAGTATCGTTTAGCCGCAGCTCCCGCTCCTTCGTTACTCAATTCGCCTGGCAAAGTACCTTGTCCGGGTGCCACTTGAGCGCGAGACTGCGGTAGGCGCGCTTGATCTCGGTCTCGGAGGCCGAGCGCGAGATGCCCAGCACTCTGTACGGGTCCTCCCGCCACGCGAGTGCAGCTGGGGCGGCCACCAGCAGCAGCACAAGCAGCGCCGTGCGCAGCCCATGACGTCGCATGCTGGTCCTCTCTCTGCAAAGAGTGGGTTTGGTTTGCAACGGTCCAAGGAGAAGAGAGACTGACGCAGACCATCACTCTGCTCCGTAATTTACCAGTGCGTCACACAGGTTCACGTTTTGTCATTTTACTTCCCGCCCCGCCCATTTGAATCGGAAAATGGCGGACGAGCCCGATGGGTCCGAGGGCTTCAGCTGCTCCAGCGTGGACCAGTTCCTGCGCGAGAACGGCTTCAGCATCGAGGAGATAACGGAGGGCGCCATGTCCTCGCTCAGCGACGACGAGGACGACGAGGAGGAGCTGCTGCGCGGTCTGCGTAGCGAGAGCAGCAGGCGCGAGGAAGAGGACACTGCAGCGCCGCGGCTGGTAGCGTCGCCCGGGCTGTCGCTCTCAGAAGATGACGACGACGACGAGCTCAAGTCCATGCTGAGTGGAACAGACAGCACGCCCGTGAACTCGCAGTTCGTGCTGATGCACGAGGAGGATCTGCGCATGGTGCAGGGCGACGAGGACTCGCCTGTGGCGACTGCTGGTGCTATGGCGACCTCCGAGCAGTCTCCAACGCCCATGGACCCGTTGGTCTATCGACGCCCGAGCCAAGAAAGCGCTGCTGCTGCTGCTGCTGCGCAAGAGCATGGCATTGACGACTCGCTGGATCGATCCATGCTGCTCGGAGGATCAGCCGCTTCGAGCGAACTCATCGCGGACGACGACTCGTTGCATGAAGAGCACAAGCAGAGCGAGCCCGGTCGCGATCAGCTGCGATCAGCAGCAGCTCCGAATGTGCAGGTGTTCCCCAGTGGCATTCACTCACCCGTTACCAAGCCGCTCGGCCCCCAAGAGCTCCAGGAGCGGCTGCTGCGAGGCACCAACACGTCAGCGTTTCTGCCATCGCTCGCGTCCTTGGAGGCGGATCGGAGATCGACTGGATCCGGATCAGGTCGTGTGCAGGATGACGAGCTGAGCAGCGCTCTCGGAGTGCGATCGTCCAGTCGATCTAGTGGATCTAGTGGGTCCAGCGCTCGCTCGGCTGGCAGCAGCGGCCAACGGATTCGATCGTCAGCCCGACCAGCATCCACCATACTACGACGTGAGACGTCAACTCCAGCGGCCAGCAAGCCACAGCGTGATCAAGATGCTCGTCGTCCATCCGGTGGTGGTGGTGCACAGCGTGGACACGAGGCATCGGCGGCTTCCAATCCATGGTCCTCCGGTGTGGATGCATTTTCATCCGTCGAGCGAGAGTTGCACCGACGCGAGAGCGAGCAGGAAGAAGGGTGGACCGCATTGAACGATTTGCTGCGCAAGAATGCGCTGCCAGTGCTCCGCTTTAACGAGATGACCATGCGCGGCTCTCTCGGAGCCGATGCAGAGCAAGTGGTCGTGCCTGATCGCATGACTGTCTTCAGCCTGGTGCAGGAAGTGGTCTCTCAACTCGAGCGCAAGAACCAGGTACGCACGTCTTCAAATATTTACAGGTTCTGTACGAAAGAACTGCTCATTCAGTGGTGCTCATACTTGCGCCCTGCTCCATCTAGATCATTCAGGATCTCGTGCTGGATGCCAATCGGAACGCCAATGTCCATAGTCGAACTGAGTGCGATCTGATTTCCAGTGAAAAGAAGAACGATACGCTGCAGCGACAGCTTGACAACTCCAAATCCGAAATCAGTCGGCTCCAGGTACTTGCTCGCCTGCTCTCACTTTTCATGTCAGGACGATTGATGACATTTCCTTAGGCAAAGCTCAAAGAGCAACAAGACGCGATTGATTCATCCGAGAAAAAGCTGAAAAGCTCGACATTGAAGTTGCAGCAGCAGCTCAAAGTGAGCGAGCATCGTGTCAAGGCGAAGGAGATCTTGGTCGAACGCATGCAGCAAAAACTGCAACAACAAGTTGATAAAGAAGATTTGAACAAAAGCCGTGGTCGAGAGGCGTTCCGTCAGCTGCAGCAGCGTGATCCGCGCAAGGCCAATGCGCGTGACACCAAGTCATTGGAGTTTATCAGTGCATACGAGACTGAGCGCGAGCAATTGAAAGAGGAGATCGAACAGCTCAAGACCCAAGTGTCCCAATTGAATGCGGAGCTTCGGGATCAGGGCAATTTTCTTTCGAGAAGTGCGACGCCACTTCGTGCAGCACCTTCGTGGGACGACGATCATAATGAGAACGTTGCGAACCCCGAACTTGCAAATTCAGGACATGGAAAACGGAAGGGCCTGCGATCGTCCTATGGGTCATCGGATGAGATGTTGCTTGAGAGACTGGAGTCTGCTCGTCGTGAACAAGAACAAGCGGCACTGAAACTTCGCAGTCGGGAGAACAAGATGATCCAGAAAGTGAATCTGATCGAGCAGGAACTGCAAGCTGCTCGTGAGGCAATCGCTGAATTAAAGGAAGAGAACGCCAACCTGACTCTAGAGGCTGAATCAAGACCATCAATCCGTGATTACAGACTGAGCCAGCGGCGCATTCATCAGCTTGAACGTCAGGTTTCGG
Organism: Elongisporangium undulatum; assembly: GCA_023334555.1. Classification (NCBI taxonomy): domain Eukaryota; phylum Oomycota; class Peronosporomycetes; order Pythiales; family Pythiaceae; genus Elongisporangium; species Elongisporangium undulatum. Next base: position 10,930 of record JAADVF010000181.1, read on the forward strand.
AAGGGAAACTTGCGTTGGAAGAGGCCAAGGATATCAACGAGTTGCGGAAGTACATGGGCACGAAAGAACTCATTGAACGAGATCGCTTGAACCACCGTCTGCACTTGAATCGGCTCAACACGCTACCTCGTGAGACCACGCTGGAAGTTGTCAAGGAAGTGTGTCGTGTGTTGAATCTTACGGACATCACGTTGATCACTCCGAGCCTGGAGAAACTGTGCGCAGTCGTGACAGCCGTGCCGCGCATGGAAAAATTCATTCGTGATGTATGCGGCTTTGTGTTTCTGCATTTAAATGCAGAGAACGGCGAAGAAACAGCAGCGACGTCCAACTTTGAACTGGAGCAAGTGATACCTACTTTGCAAAAGTGGATGGCCGAGCGTCGGAAGCTGCACGCTCTTGAGGCATTTTGGACATGCTTGCTCATTATTTACATGAATGATGCTGACTACTTTGCCTTTCTTTGCAGGGGTTCAAAGCTGCTATTGTCAGTGAGTTATGCAAGAGATCGATTGAGCCCAACATTCTGAGCACCGACTCGTCTGCGGATCGGCAAAGCCAGCCAGCGAACCTCTCTCGTGCAGTCCACATCATTTCAGAGCTCGTCGAATTGGAACGAAATGTGCTGCAGCACCGAGAGATCTACAGCCAGGCAGCTACGGAGCTCGAGGTACGATCATACTGCTTTGCTGTCGCTCTACTGGATTCTGACCGCTCATGTCTGCAAAACAGCGCCGTCCAAGTGTTTTAATCAATCAAATCGTGCGTCATTTCTCCCACTTGTTCCAAGTCAAGAGCATTGAAGGCGTTCTGCCCAAGATGAATGTGAGATTCCAGCCCAAGCGGTTGCGAGGCCTGCTTCCTAATGCTGCTGCTCTGTTGTAGGAAATCTACATGTTCTCGAACGAAATGCGCAACTTCCTCAAGCTCACGCGCGGCCTTCTGCATCTGAGTGCGTGACATTGAATGGATGGGATTCAATGGCGGCAAAAGATGACTCACTGGATCTGTTGTGCTGCAGAGAGTGACTCGTCCATTGCGCTTTGTCTGGATGCGATCCGTCAGCGGCTTGAAGCAGACAGCGACAACCAGATGTCTCCATCTGCGCGCCAAGCTCGGCGGCCTCATCACCCAGAAGACGGAGCAGCAGACAATGACGAGGAGCCCAACTACGTTGTTGAGAACCGCCGTGCATCGTCCTCGGCCCAGGCCAATCTCGTGGGCATTCGACAGGTGCGCGAGATGTCCACACTAATTCAGGCGCTCAAGCGCGAACTTGGCGCAGCCACGACGCAGGACATCCTGCCGCGCACCAAGCGGCTCATGGAGCTGCTCAGTCTCTCGCTGCACCGACGCACTGGCGATGATGGTGACGACGAGGAAGAGTTTGACCAGCATGACGCGCATGCCTATTGAATTTGAGCCTAAAATAACGTGGTATACATAGAATTCGGGTCCTGGCCAAATCGGGCCGGCCTGCTTTGACTGGGCACGAATGCGAGTCGTCTGGTAACAGAATGCGCAGAGCACTCGGTCTCTGTCGGCTGCAGCGCAGTGCTGCGCAGCTGTGCGTCAGCAGCAGCAGTGCCAGGGTCTGGGGATCGGTGTGCCACGCCTCGTCACTGTCGCCAGCCAGCGGCGATGAAGAGCCAACAAGCAGCGGTCGCTCCAAGAAGACGCCGCCGTCGAGAGGCGTGAGTCCCAGAGCGCATGCGCAGCTGATGCTAGGCATTCGCACGTTCTACGAGCAGGAGCAGCACTTCGCGATCCCGTACAAGTTCCGCGTCCCCGTGTCAGCACCCGCGACGCCGTCTGCGCCAGCCGTGACCTCTACATGGCCCAAGGAGCTCCAGGGCATGCCGCTGGGCATCAAGGTGCACAAGTTCATCCAGTCCGTGGCCAAGGGCAACCCGAAGCAGTCGACCAAGCAACTGAACGACCTGCAGCAGCTGGGCTTCCCCTGGGCGCGCTGGAAGCAGTATCTGCTCAACGAAGTGTGTCTCCCGGCGCTCGAGACGTTCCAGGCGCTGGAGGGCCATTTGTTTGTGCCGCAAAAGTTCGTAGTAGAGTACGGGGACGCTCGATGGCCGCGATCCACGTGGGGCTACCAATTGGGCGTGCAGGTCGCCACGCTTCGCAAGCAGCGTGATACGCTGCCGCAAGAAGAAGTACGTGCGCTGGATGCGCTTGGGTTCATCTGGAACGTGCGCGATGCCAAGTGGGACCAGTACTTCATGCCCGGTCTGCGCCGCTTCCACGAGCTCTTTGATCACGCCGATGTGCCGCTAGCGTTCGTGATCCCCGATAAGGACCACGAAGACAGCGCCAAGTGGCCGCCAGCGCTGCACGGGTACATGCTGGGCCGGCACGTGTACATGGTCCGATCCGGAAACTACGCCAGCCAGGCACAGAGCTCCGAGCAGGAGCTCGAACGATTGGGCTTCTCGTTCAGTCTCTCGGAGAAGGCGTGGACGCAGAGCATTCTCCCGGCGCTGCAAACGTTCGCGCAGCTGTATCACCATTGCGACGTGCAGCAGGATTTCGTCGTTCCGTCGGAAGTGCCGTGGCCAGAGAAAGCATGGGGCTCTCGCTTGGGCCACACTGTCAAGAGCATTCGTCAAGGTGCGTACGCGGCTCAAGTCGTGACCAGTCAAGAGGAACTGGATCGCCTGCAGTTTGTGTGGAGCGCCAAGCACCGAGTGGATCTGACGGTGCGCCACATCGTGGTGCCAGCTATGACAGCGTACGAGAAGCTGCACGGCCACGTGCAAATCAGCACAGACTTTGAAGTCCCAACCAGCGATCCGCTCTGGCCGGAGCAGTGTCGAGGCTTCAAGCTCGGCTACTGGATCATCCGAGCGCGTGCTGGACAGATCGATCTGAGTGCGACGCATCGCGAGTTGCTGGAGGATGTCGGTTTTGTCTGGCGGTTCACGGATGCACGCTGGAATGACGTGCTTCTGCCTGCCTTCCGTGTGTACGCGCAGGTGCATGGAAGCTGCGAGGGCATGAGCACCAAGTTCCTGGTACCGCATGAGCTTCCGTACCCAGAGCGATCCTGGGGAGCGAATCTTGGCGGTGCCATGTGGCACATGCGCAACGGAGATACGTATGTACACGACCAGCAGAAGCAGCAAGAGCTGCGCCAGTTGGGCGTGCTGTAACTCCAGATATTAGAGCGCAAGCAATATGTACATAACCTTTCATGAGAGCTGTGGATATGCATAAAACCGGTAAGATACCGGTACAATCTCCATGATTACGCACAGTATGTTGTACGAATGTGCCTCCAAGAGCAGATCTGGGCTGCTTCAATATGACACAAACCAGAGCTCTCAAAAACCCAGATTGCAAAAACCCACGAGGGGAAGGAACTTCAGTGCGCCACATTCGGCTCTCGGTTGAACATGGCCAAGAAGGAGAAGGCGACGCCGGCCGCCGCCGCCGCTGCGCCCACGGCCTCGCCCGTGGCCTCGCGCGTGGCCGATGAGGACGACGAAGACCGCCACTCGCGCAGCAGCTACTCGGACGGGTCCAGCGCGGCCTCGTCCCCCTCGCAGCGCAACGCGCACCAGCAGCGGCCGCGGTTCGACTCCAAGGCCTCGTGGGCGGATTCCACGCGCTTCGACATGGGCCGCGCCGACTCGCGTACCTCGGAGATCTCTGCCCGCGACTTGCGTCTCACCAGCTTGTCCCGGTCGAACCGCCACCGATCCGACTCGAGAGCGTCCTCGCGCGCGTCCAAGTCGGGCCGAGCGCAGACGCGCGGACGCAACTCGTCGTTCGTGTCCAACTTTGGCGTGACCAAGGCGCGGAAGGACAGCAACGCGCTCTCGACCATCACGGAGAACTGGAACCTCGCCGACGACCAGTTCGGAAGCCCGTTCTCGGACTTTAATGCGCAAGGTGGGCGGATGTGTTTTATGCGGTACATGTCACACTCCTGTTGTGGATGACTCATGCATAGTGATGCTGTGGACTCAGACCAACCTATTCGGGAGCAGCTGCAGCGTGGCCTGGACATCATCAATGACCACACGGTACGTACATGAGTGCATCGCGTGTGGCTACTATGGGTGCGCATTCTCACGACTCGAGTATGTAACTGTGTAGACCAAGCTCAAGGAGATCGAGGATGCGATTACAGCGGCAATGTCCGAAGTGTGGGGATACTGGGTACGCATCCATACCGCATTGCCTCTGCAGATGGCGGTCGTATGGGTATTGATGCTGGTGGTTTGGATGACTAGGCCGATCCGATCCAACTCTACTTGCACCCAGCAGAGCGTGTGGATGTTCAGGATCTGATCAAGACGGACAATGAGCTGTTCAACAAGGTGCTCACCGTGTTCTCAGTGCTCTGTGATGAGATTTCCGAGTTGAAAGTGACCGTGGAGGACAACTTTTACCCGGCATTGATCATGTTTGGCCAAGCCATGCATGGCGAAGAAGCCGACGTGCAGGCTGGCGAAGACGAAGTTCACATTGGCCGCATGCTTCCATTTTTCCAAGATATCTCGAATTTTGTGGATCGCTGCAACGCAATCACGATCAACATGATCCACCAGCTGGCGAGTCTGTATCAAAGCTTCCAGAAGCTGTGGAAATCCACGTTCAAATTGGTGCACTTGCACCCGGTTTTCGATGCTCTGGCAAGTCTTTTGGAGGTGATGATCACGATTGATGCCATCGTGATTGATAACCCCAACATCATTATGGCCTGGGATAAGTACAAGCGCATGATGCAGTACGTGCGTGCCGATCCTGCACGCTACAATATCACTGTTGATCGTGTGAAGCAGTTTGAGCGGCTGCTCGTCAGCATGGACCAAACCATTATGAGCGCACAGGTCTTCCAGACATGCATCGAGCAAGATTTTGAAGCATTTGCGTCTGGAGATTTAGGCGAAGAAGATGAAGAGGATGACGATGATCAAAGTGGACGTGCCAGTAGTGACCGTGAGTCGAGGATTGAAATTCGCACGAATCGTGTCTTCTTGGACGAATTCTTGCACTGTATTAATGCGCGAATCAGTTTGGCTGAAGCTACGATCAACACGTCAACCGAAACGTTCGAACGCAACCAGCTGATTGGCACGGCTGGCTTGTATGTTCTGCATCGTCGCTTGCAGCCAGCGAATGTTGCTGCTGATCCTACGTTATACAAGCGTCTTTGGGAAATGCAGCTGAAGGCACCGTGCGTAACCACCTGCGGCAAGATTTTGTGGTATTTGCCTGACTTTTTGATGAAGTACGCTCCAATGAACTCTAAGAAGCTTCACCCGTCGGATATTGTGCAGTTCCGACGCGAATATCTGCATTCTTTGGACGAAGCATTCCCCGTTGACGTGGCAGCAGCCAAAATGGAATTGAATGCTTGGCTTGTTCGCATGGAATCCTTTTTCCAGCCCACCACCCGTGGAATGGGTGATGCGTCTCGTACGCTGAGTGTGCGTGGAAATTTGATCTTGAAGGGCTTGATCTTAGCCAAGCGAGTTCAGACAATGATGCACACCCTTGTCAACCTGCATTTGGCATTGGGTATTCCGATGCAAAAGCGTGTAGTTCGTCCGTTGTATACCTGCATCGAAATCTTGAAGGGCGTCGAATTCATGTTTGCACGAAAAAATCCGATTTTAGCGGAATGTGCGGCCTTGTTGATTCGTCAGGTTGCGCATTCCCTCTTCGCATTCTTTCGACCTCTGAAGGCAAAGCTGGAAGCCAGCACGCGATTTGACGATACCAAACTTGACATCTTGGCCGCAGTTACGGTTCTGGAAGATATCCTGCACACGGGCGAGTCATTTTCCTACACTCGTATCACGATCTTGGACCTCGCGACCCAAATTGCATTGATTTCGCCAGAAAACGGTGGTTCCGCCAGTGTTGCAGCTGGTAGCGACGGAGGAAATGATTCTTTCGCGTATGGTTTGAAAAACGCTGAAGAGCCTGTGAAGTTGATTTGGAAGTTACATCTTCTCAGCGATTTCCAGCGTAAGATCCGAAACGCTTGTGACTGCTCCTTCTTCTACTGGAGTCGTGAGTTGCTCCACCCATTCTTGCAAGATCTGTACGGCCAGCCGGAGCAAGCCAACCGCATTCAGTACATTGTTGGCGGATTTCTTGACGCGATTAAGCTGCTTCGCGGTGCACAGCATGAAGCTGACAGCGAACCGTATGTGAAATCGTATGCTGGATTTATTGACTCTGTGATCGAAGAGGAGATCGTGGAAAATTTATGCAAGGACGTCGAAAATGACCTTCGATTGCACATTCATTCGGTTCATTTGGATCATTTGGATGCGCCAAACCCGAAGAGCGAAGATTTCAAGGTTCTTCATTACTACCTGGACCTGCGCCCTATCCGTACGCATGGCAAGACTGTTGACTTGAGACAGCGTGTGACCCACTATCTGGAAAGTACGTTTTACAATCTGACCACGGTGGCACTGCATGATTGGAAAACGTATGGCGAGATGCGAAATCTTGCGAACGACAAGTACGGATTGAGTCTGGCGGATAATCATTTGCCGATGGGCTCACTGGACCAAGGTCTGGATATCCTGCAAATCATGCGCAACATCCAGATTTTTGTGGCTCGCTACAACTACAACTTGAACCAGCAATTCTTTCTGGAGCGACGAAGTGACAAGGGATCAAGACATCTGAACTCGATTAATATCCACTCGATCGCCAGCTCAATCCGTACGCATGGCATGGGTATCATGAATACCACCGTGAATTTTACGTACCAATTCCTGACCAAGAAATTCGACATCTTCTCGCAATTCCTCTTTGATGAATACATCAAGAGTTATCTTCAACGTGAAAAGCGATGGTACAAGAAGCACCGCGAGGACAAGGATGTGGACAACAAGTACCCGTATGACCGAGCCTTCCAGTTCAACAAGGACATCCGCAAGCTTGGTGTCTCTGACTCTGGCAAAACGTTTTTGGATCAGTTCCGACTACTGATCACGGAAATCGGTAATGCGCTTGGGTATGTGCGTATGGTTCGGTCTGCTGGCATGAATTATTGCAGTAATGCGATCAAGTTCGTGCCAGATCTCAACCACACGCATTTCAAGTTTGAAGCTCACGCTGGTGAAGGTGTGCAGCAAGAAGTTGACGAAACCACTGGTGCAGTTGTCACGCCAGCAGTTGCGGGCGCAAACTTGTCTACAGAGACGGTCGTGGCTGCAAAGAACTTGGATTCCGTGATCTCGACGCTGGCCAAGAATTTCTCGGAGAACAACGACTACTTCAAGGTGCTCGTCAAGGTCTTCCAGGATGTGACGGCCAGCGATGAGCAGAAGCATTTGGTGAACTTTTACCACATTGTGCCAGCGTTGACCATCAACTTTGTGGAGACCACGGTGCAGGCGAAGGACTTGATGTACAAGAACACGCGTCGACGTGAATCGTACTTTTCGGATGACGGCTTTGCCATCGGCATCGCGTACATTCTCGCGATTCTCGACCAAGGCGATGTACGATTGGTGTTGCGCTTTTGGAGTTGGGCATTCTACTAAACAGATCTGTGTGTGTGTTTGTAGGCATTCGATTCGCTCCATTGGTTCGAAGAAGTCTCGCGCAAGTACAAGATCGAAGAAGACGCGTATAATGTACGCTCATTGTGCTCGAACGTGTACTGATTGATCCCTTTGCAGGTCACTAATGCGCCTTTCGTCTTGTGCTTGCAGGAAAAACAAGCCGAACGAGATGAGCGCAAGAAGCAGCAGGCGCTGCGCAAGCAGCAGGAGACCACAGCCGAGCTCATTGACGACGAGGAAGAAGTGCACACGCTGCAACTGACGGCCAAGCGCATCGAGCTGAACCGCCGCGAGTTTGACCTGCTGGATTGGTCGCTCAATGGTGCGCGTATCTTTTTCAAGGACTAGAGCCTGCTCAAGTCAGAAATGAATGTGACGATACCGAAGGCAGTTGATGGGCATGTTCGTAGATGGATTGCATAGATGAACAATGGTAAATACACATAATCCCCAACAGCGCGCGGTCTTAGTACACACGAAAGTAATAGCGGTCACTTGGTCTGGCTTTGCGATCGTCTCACTGGCGCTTCTTCTTGGTCGCGCGCGTGCTGTCCTGAATGCAGCGCATGAGCCAGTAGAGCTGTCCAGACACAAGGCTAAGTACGGTTCTAAGAAGGTCCCAGAGACAGAGCAGGAAGCACGCACCACCACCAGCGCATGCACGGCCACAAGCGCCACCACGAACGCCGTCAGTCCCGAGCCGATGCCCGGCCCCAGGAGACCCCCTTCTGCTGCTGCTTCGGCCATATCTTGAGACTCAAAGCAGATCGATAATAAGCGCACAAAAGGAGGAGGGGGTACAATTTCCAATCTCGATTGCTTATTGGCTGAAAGAGTCGCTTTTAGACCAATCGGAGTGCTGCATGCGCGCCATGATCATCTTCTCTATGGCCGAAGTGTCGAGCTTGGACCGCTGCGTGGGCTGGCCGAGGCGGTTCTGCTGCCAGAGCATGACGCCCACGGCGCAGACCAGCATGATGGGCACGCGCACCCAGCCCAGGTCCAGCCCTGCGCTGGGCGCCGGCAATTTGGACTCGTACACGTCCAGACGCAGGCGGCTGGAGCCTGTCGCGTCGGTCTCCTGCACGTGCAGCACGAGCGCGACGGCGTGCAGACCAAGGTCCTTTACGACTGACACCGCTGCGTAGCGAGAACTTGCGCAGTGATCTGGTGGCGATGCCAGCAGCGTACGCTCGGCGATGCGCACGGGCGGCGTGTCCTGCGCTGTCTGGTAGAGCACGATGTTGGAGTCCGTGGCCAGCACCAGGTAGCCAGGCATGGCCTTGACAGTGGTCTGGGTCACCCCATCAGCATTTGCGCGCGGGATCTGCAGGTAAGGGATCAGCTGGGCTGTGATGGTGCACGAAGCACTCGCGGGCTCGTCCTCGTAGATTGAGAGCGTGTCGTTCTGCTGCTGCTGCCGCTGCTGCTTGCGGCGTCGACTGTATCGTTCCAAGTGACTGATCTGGAACGCGAGCGCGCGCCCCTTGCTGGTGCCTGCATACAGAATCCCATGGCGCGATGGGTCTTTGGCCAGGCTCGTGATGCGGTCCGTAGATCCCTCGCAGTGCAGGGGCAGCAGTCGCTGGTCCAGCACGTCCACAAAGTGGATTCGGTTCTCGACCGCGACGGCCAAAATACCCATGGAGAGCGCGTGCAGTTGCGTCGCTGGCCCCTCCAGCACATTCGGTAGCGTGGCGATATGGGATCCGTTCTTCCCGTGGTAGAACGAGAGCGAGCCCTGGCGATCGCTCGTGACCACGAACAAGCGATGGTAGAAGTCTACGACCGCGATCTTGTCCGGCCGCTGTCTGACGCCGTCGCGCCTGGTGATCTGCTGCGCTGATCGAGTGAAGAGCGTCTCGAACTCAAAGTGCAAGTGGTTTCCAGCCGCGGGGGCGCTGCGTCTCGGTCGCGCATCCTCTAGCAGCACGTTGGCGACTGGCGTGAACCCTTGGCCGTCGTTGGTCTCGCTCTGGAAGCCTGATTTTGAATCGGGCACCTTGAAGAAGCACTGGTGCCGGTCGTATCCGCTGCCTCGGCGATAGTCGCCCGACACGAGGCGTCGATTGTGCATCACACGCAGCTTGCTGAGCGCTAATCGGCCGGACCGTGAGAGCGTCGCGAAGTACGTCGTGAGATCGGACGTCCAGTAGAAGTCTGCGATCGGACCCATGGCGTCCAGCATGTGCTGCCAGAGCACTTCCTGAGTTGCTGGATGGATGAATGTGAGCAGTGCGGGCTCCTCATTGTTGCCACTGCGCTGCCTTCCAGTCTCAATCGTGAGCACAAACTCCAGTAATGCAGTGTGGCTGCCTGCAGCTCCTGGGAACATCCCTCGGCGGTGGCTCTGCGCTTGACCTCGCTTGGCCGCCGCCTGGTTGTTGGCTCTCAGTGAAATCAGCTCAAGGTGCTGAGCCGAGGAGGGCGCGTGCCATGATTGCAGTAGCGTGAACCAGTCGTCTAGTGTGGTCTTGGAATCGTTGAACGAGTCACGCACCACCTTCTTGATCTGCGCAGTGGCCGACGTACGTTGTGGATAGCTCTCAAGCACTGCTCCTTCTGCATTGGTTTTGTGTTCGTGTGCTGCTGTCTGCTGCAGAATCAACATCTGCGCCAGAGCGCTTGCTCTGCGTCTCTGCAGCGCCAGCTCCTGCTCTGCGGCCTCGATCTCTGTGTCGATCAGTCCCAGCAGCACCGCTGAACGAGCACTCTCCGCATCTTCTGGTGAAGCTGCATGGATCTCTCTTGCTGCGCAGCCGCAGAGCAGCCATAGCAACGACAGCGACAGCAGCAGCAGCAGCATGGGCCCATGGCCAGCGACCTTTGGTCTTGAAGCCGCCATCGGATAACAGGCGCAGGAACAGGCCAGAGAGGCGCAGGTGCGTGTTCACGTGGTCCACACTATTGATCTGCTGGCCCAATCCCGTGGCGCGCAAAGCAGCATCAGCGTTCCTGATTGGACGGAAGGGGGAGAGGGGTTGAAGTTGGCCAGCCGTGGACGGAGGACCGATCGACGGCATTCCGCCATTTGATCCGGAGCTGCCAAAAGACGATGCAGAGAGCGGCCATGCGACGCGTGCGGACCCAGCTCACGCAGCAGATGCGGGCCCAGCGCCGCCACCAGCCACTGCAGATTCAAGGCGTGCGCGCATTCAGCTCCGAGTTCGGCCCGCTCACGATGCTCTCGGAAGAGGAAACCATGTTCAAGGACACGGGTAAGTCGCTCTCTTGAAGTCATTGGATGGGGGAGGAGAGACTGGATGGCTCACAAAGGATGACCCGTTACTAGTGGCACGTTTTGCGGCTGATGTGGTGGCGCCGCGTGTGCAGAGCATGGATAAGGCGGGCGAAATGGACCACGAGATCACCAAGGGGTTGTTTGAGAATGGGTTGCTGTCAGTGGAGATCCCTGCGGAATACGGCGGTAGCGAGGCATCCTTCATGTGTCTGGCGCTCACGATCGAGGAGCTTTCCAAGGTGGATCCCGTTGTGGGGCTCTTGTGCGACCTGCAGAACACTGTCGTGAACAACGTCTTTGTGGTGCGTGGCATGACACGCTCTCAGTCTTTCCGAGCGCTCGGTCTGTGGTAATGACGCTCGGTGGCTGTGTATTTGTATCTGCAGCTGCATGGCAATGATGAACAAAAGGAAACGTATCTGCCTCGGCTCGCGAGCGATATGGTACGTGCGATTCAGAGGCGATTGATCATGCGATTGGAAATGCTCATCTACTACGTTGCACAGATTGGCAGCTTTTGTCTGACCGAAGCTGGATCCGGCAGCGATGCGTTCGCGCTCAAGACGCGCGCTGACGTCTCATCGGACGGCAGCTACTACACACTCAACGGCCAGAAGATGTGGATCTCCAACGCCGAGTACGCTGGCGTCTACCTCGTCTTTGCGAACGTGGACCCGGCCAAGGGATACAAGGGCGTCACATGCTTCATCGTGGACCGCGACGCCGAGGGACTGGAGATCGGTAAGCCCGAAGACAAGCTCGGTATCCGCGCGTCGTCGACCTGCCCCGTGACGCTGACGGACGTCAAGGTGAAGAAGGACCGCATCCTGGGCGAGGTCGGCAAGGGCTACAAGATCGCCATCAGCACGCTGAACGAAGGCCGGATCGGCATCGCCTCGCAGATGCTGGGTCTGGCCCAGGGCGTGTACGACCAGACCATCCCGTATCTGTTCGACCGCTACCAATTCGGCCAGCCCATTGGCGAGTTCCAGGCCATGCAACACCAGTACGCCGAGGCCGCGCTCGCCATCGAGAGCACGCGGCTGCTGGTGTACAACGCTGCTCGCCTGAAGGACGCCGGCCAGCCGTTCGTCAAACAGGCGGCCATGGCCAAGCTTCAAGCATCGCGTGTCGCGGAACGCACAGCTTCAAAGTGCATCGAGATGCTGGGTGGCATCGGCTTTACCAAGTACCTGCTGGCCGAGAAGTTCTTCCGCGACTCGAAGATCGGCTCGATCTACGAAGGCACGAGCAACATGCAGCTCACAACCATCGCCAAGCTGGTCAAGGAGGAGTACAAGAAGTAGTAAATACATGGCGTAATACGTGGAATGGAGCGCGTTTGCAGGCTCATTCCCAGACCATTATCCATCGTGTGGCTCTCTGTCTCTCGTGTGACACGCGGCCGGTCACACGCTTTTCGTTCTCAGATTCAACTGGGGAACCTAAGTTGAAGTAGACGTGCCACACTAAATTAGACCCCATACTGACTTCTAGATCATCCCCAATGCGCGCATTTCCCTTTTTTCGGCCTCGTTGAAGCAAGACTGACTCAAGGAGCTTACCTATGGCGTACATGGGCATGGACGACGGGCCCAGCGCCATGACGCCGGACGTGGAATTCGGCAACGGAGGCAAGTCGCCTCCCTCGGGCGTCACGCAGGCCTACGCGCGCAAGATGGACCTGCAGACGCCGTTCATTGCGGTCTCGGCCGTCGGCGCGCTGCTGCTGCTGTTCATGGGCGACTTCAGGCCGATCGTGCTGGTGTTCACGATCTGCGGCTACGGCGTGATCTTCTCCGTGTACCTGTCCAACTGGGTGCTCAGCAAAGACGACGGCACGCCCGAGATGCGCGAGGTCTCGAACCCGATCCGAGAAGGAGCCGAAGGCTTCCTACGCATCCAGTACACGGCCATCGCGCGCATCGCCGTGGGCATCGCCGGCCTGATCTTTTTCAGCTATGCGTTGCGTCCCACGAGTCTCGTGGCGTCAGGGGTCGAGAAGCTTGGCAACATCACGCTAGGCATCCTCGGCTCGCTGTCATTCTTGATCGGCGCCGTATGCTCGGCCGCGGCTGGGTACATCAGCATGTGGGTCTCGGCACAATCCAACATCCGCGTGGCCAGTGCCGCGCGTCGGTCGTACGGCGAAGCGCTGCTCATCTGCTTCCGTGGCGGCGCATTCTCAGCTGTGCTTGATATCACGCTGTGCGTCGCGGGCGTTAGTTCGCTGTACGTGTGGCTCTACATGATGTTCTCAGCCACGTTGGACGCGACCGAGATCCCGCTGGTCATGGTCGGCTATGGCTTTGGCGCGTCGTTTGTGGCGCTGTTTATGCAGCTTGGCGGCGGCATCTACACCAAGGCTGCCGACGTTGGCGCCGATCTCGTGGGCAAAGTGGAAGCCGGCATCCCGGAAGACGACCCGCGCAATCCGGCCGTGATCGCTGATCTCGTGGGCGATATGGTGGGCGACTGCGTCGGCAGCAGCGCCGATGTCTTTGAAAGCGTGGCGGCTGAGATCATTGGTGCCATGATTCTGGGCGGAACGCTGGCCAAGGAGACACAGCTGGAGTACCCGCTGGCGTTCGTGTTCTTCCCAGTCGTCGTGCATGCGTTCGATATCGTTGTGAGCAGCATCGGCATCTTGGCCGTGACGGCGCCGAGCGACGTGGAGTCCTCGCGCGCGAGTCACAATCCGATGGCGACCATGCAGCGAGGCTACAACATTTCGTTGGGCCTGGCATTGACCGCGTTTTTCTTCACTACGCGGTGGCTTTTGTACAGTGACCGCCACCCAGAAGCCTGGTTCCACTTCTTCCTGTGCGGTGTTGTGGGTATGCTCACGGCATACATTTTTGTCAAGTCGACGCAGTACTACACGGACTACGCCTACTACCCAGTCCGCAGCATCGCCAAGGCCAGTACGACAGGCCACGGAACGAATATCATCACTGGTGTTGCAGTCGGCATGAAGTCGACCGTCGTACCGACACTGATGGTGAGCGTCGCAGTGATCTCGGCTTACCATCTTGGTGCTAGCTCTGGCATTGGAGGACCGGCTAACCGTCATGCTGGGCTTTTTGGTACGGCAGTGGCGACTATGGGAATGCTTTCGTCTGCTGTATTCGTACTTGCGATGAATAACTACGGCCCCGTTGCAGATAATGCTGGCGGTATTGCTGAAATGAGTCGTCAACCCGAGTATGTCCGAGATGCTACGGACAAACTGGACGCTGCTGGCAACGTCACCAAGGCGATCACCAAGGGATATTCCATCGGTTCAGCTGCGCTCGCGTGCTTCGTGCTGTTCGGCGCCTTCATGGACGAGTTCTCAGAATTCGCTGGACGTGAGTTCAAGACGGTGGATATTGCCACCGTCGAAGTGCTGGTCGGCGGTCTCTTGGGCACCATGATGGTCTTCTTCTTTACTGGACTTGCTGTTGCTGCTGTTGGTGACACGGCCGGTGAAGTGGTGAATGAAGTGCGTCGACAGTTTGAAATGTACCCCGGAATCATGGAATACAAGGAGAAGCCGGACTACCGCACCTGCGTCGCGCTGGTAACAGAGGCTGCACTAAAGCAAATGCGCTTCCCAGGCCTTTTGGCTGTTCTGTTGCCTGTGTCGATCGGGTTGATTTTCCGAGTGGTACGTGAACATTCGATTCTCTTTGTCTCGCTTTTGTGTGATGGTGCGGTCTGATGATACGTATGCTTGATGAGTTAGATTGGAGAATACCAAGGCAAACCTCTTCTGGGAGCCGAAGTGCTTGCGGGATACTTGATGTTTGGCACCGTCACGGGTATCATGATGGCACTGTTCCTAGATAACGTTGGCGGTGCGTGGGACAACGCCAAGAAATACGTGGAGCTGGGCAACTATGGCGGCAAAGGAAGCGAGGCGCACAAGGCCGCTGTCACGGGTGACACTGTGGGAGATCCGTTCAAGGATACCGCCGGCCCTGCTCTCCATGTTGTGATCAAGCTGCTGTCCACGACCGTGCTCGTGTTTGGTCCGCTCTTTGTCTCGCGTGTGGAAGGCGTCTAACGAGATGAACGGCAATTAGGTGTGTCTGTCAGCATATGGCAGTAGTGTATCTTCATTGCGATTGTACAGCAAGATCAAAAAGACAAATGAAAGCGTTCGGTTCATTGTGAGGTAATGTTGTGTCACTGGTTCAAATAGATGGAGACCGGGAATCGCGGGTTGTGCAGCGTCGAGAGCGATTGCTCATTGAGAACGGCTTCGTTGGTCCAGACACTGGGCGACGGATCATCTGGAAGGCGGTCAGTGAGGTCTGCAAGGTATTTCTTGGCCAATGCAGTCGACATGGTTTGAATTGCAGTCTGTTGTTGTTGCCGCTGCGGACTCCGAGGCAGCTTTAGCGCCCGGATCACAAAGTGCTTCCCTGAGAAGAGATGCACGCAGAAAAACAACGCGAAGTAGAACCTGTGAGGTGTCGATGTGGCCAGATCAGGCTCGAGCTCCATCACGCAGTTCATGTACAGCAATTGCTCGCTGTGACTAGCCTGTCAGAAGGATATCAGTGCCAGCCAAGCAGAAAGAGCTGGACAGATCCAGCACGTACTCGAATGAGCTGCAGATCGTAATCCACGAGGTTGAGAGTACGCAGTGAGGCGTAGGAGTCCAGAAAGCTGCGCAGGAATCGCTCAACATCGAAAAGTTGCTGCGCGACGCACTCGACAGCTACGACAGCGTTTGCCTCTGAGCCTGCTTGTGCCTCGTGTTGGAACTCCAGGGGGAACTCGGGCGTATAATACCACGCATCTGCATACGGTCAGCAGCGCATTCATCAGTACAGTATCATGGCGACCATTTCACACGATAAATGGGCAGCTGTACTCTGTGCAAATGCGACTCTGGAGGGCCGATGAGATTCATCATTGCCTTGGCTGCGCTTTGGCGGCGGTAGATTGGCGATCCGGAAGAGCAGGATCGTGACTGTCGCTCCCATGTGAACCACAAGCGGGTAGATCGACTGGTTGGCGACCACAACACTCGGCAGCAGCTGCGAAGGACGCATGCTTTGGCAGGACAGAGCCACGCTGAAAGAAAAGCTCAGACAGTCGGATCCGCCAGCTGCAGCAGCAGCAGCTAGAGCCGACGGTGCCACGGTCACGAAGTGCTCTCTGCTGTCTGAGGCCGACGTGAGCGCAGTGTGGCGGTCAGTAGCGATCGCCACGACCAGCGCGTGATCTACAGACTGCCATACCTGAAGCAGAGAGTCTTGATTCAGACAAAGTCAGTCAGCGCTCGCTAAAGCGATCTACGTGCAGTGGAGTGGGTACCTTGGGGGAGCTGGCCATCGTGCGACGCGCCCACGGCAAGTGAATAGATCGGCTGCTGTTGTTGTTGTTGCTGCTTGGGGCCTCTGCTGGATAAGGCCAGTCCACTCACGCGCTTCCACTGGATCTGGAAGAGAGAGCTCCACCACGAGTAGAACACTGGAGCCTTCTGCGTCAGACGCAGTCGGGAGGTTTAACATGCAGCAGCCAACGTACGCAGGAAGTGGCCGTCGCTGGAGTATCCCAGCAGGATGGCGCAGTCATCTGGCTCGAGCACCTGCGTTAGACCTAGACGCACACGTGGGAGCTGCGCTGGAAGTCGCCGAAGGCCCAGCGCTTCTCTCGCGGCCAGCGCCCGGCAGACGTTGCGGATCTCCAGCCTGTGCGGCTTCCCGCCTTGGCTCATGCCTTCAAAAGTGTACCATGCAAATGGGTACGCAGCTCGTATGTATTTTTTATTGGCTAAAATGATCGAGGATTGTAATATTAACCAATCAATGTAGGGCTATCCCAGCTGACACGCAACAACGTTTATTGACAGTGTTTGGTTGCTGCACATGGCTACACAGAAGTGCTTTCTACTGGTAGAGCGGAGCCAGCGGCAGGCGCTCGTGGTCATCAATGGCCGTGTGACCGCGACGGCGGCGACGAATGGACGCGAACTGGTAGAGCACAAAGCCCGAGGCCACAGCGCCCAGTAGCACGCGCGTGGCGCTGAAGGCGGCGGCCGGCGTGGGCTCCGTCTCGGCGTTCAGCGCCGTCGCTTCAACCGTCTGCGTCTGCTCGTCTTCCTCGTCCTCGCCCTCGTTGTCGCTCTTGGCACGAACTTCGGCCTCGAACGGGTCTTCTGGGTACGCGAAGGTCGCGCACTCCTCGTCTCCGTAGACAAAGCACTCGAACAGGTTCAGTCCGTGGAGCGGACGCACAGCGGGCACCATGTGGCCGGCGCCCTTGATGGTCTTGAAAGTCAAGCCGTCGTAGCCCTGCTCGTAGCCGGCGATCTGGTCGTCCGGGCCGATCCAGGCCTTCCAGGGGCTCACCTCGGTCAGGTTCAAGCCTTCCTCCGTGATCCAGCGCTCCGTGCCGATGAAGTTCACGACCGAGTCGGCGTCGCCAGAGTAGATGAGGATCTTGTACCCGCGGCCGAGGATGTTGGCGTACTTGGGCAGCGACGACAGACTCTTGGTGAAGTGCTGCGAAATGAACCGCTTGCAGTCTTCCCACAGGAACGGCGCGCCGTCCACATGCAGCGCCTGCTGCACCTCAGGCTGGTTCAGGTACCAGTCCGTGAACGTGTCCGCGCAGGGGCCGATCGTGCCGCGGTGCGTGATGGCCGTGGCCGGCTGCTTGTGCTTCTTGCTCGGATGGTGCGCCGTCAATGCCGCGCCCTGGCCGTTGTTGATCAGGCACTGGTCGCCGTAGATGTAGTAGTGGTTGAACTTGGCCGAGTCGGCGGCCGCGTAGCCTTCGTCCAGCGCCTCGGCGCAGGTGGCCGAGCAGTTGGCCTTGGTGAAAATGCACTGCGCAATCTCATCCGAACAGGCCTCGAGCATCTTGTGGTAGTTCTGGCGCGACACGAGCGCGTGCGAGTAGTAGTAGTCCATGTAGGCGTTGCCGTCGATCTCGGCGTCCGTGAGCGGGTTACCTATGGCAAAGCCCAGCAGCTTGGCGCCCTCGACCGGCTGCTCGATCAGCCGGTTCACGAGGTACGGGATGTAGATGCCGGCGTAGCTCTCGCCCGTGATGTAGAAGTCGCGGTCCTTCAGCTCCGGGTACTGCTCGAAGAACTTGCCCACGAACCCGTGCAGCCGGTCGGCAACGACGTCGTCGTTGTAGTAGGACGCGTTCTGCAGCGGCGTGCTGAAGCCCACGCCCGCGGGCGAGTCCACCCACACGATGTTGGCCTTGCGGTTCCAGCCGTACGGGTTGAACTCGACCGAGAGGTCTGGCTGCACCGTGAACGGCCCGTTCTCCGTGAAGAAGCCGTTGATGGACGAGCAGCCGGGCCCGCCGTTGAGCCAGAGCACGATCGGGTCGGTCGCTGGCGCGCTCTGCGACTCGGCGTACCAGTAGAACAGCTTCTCCTGCGTGTCCAGCTCTAAATGGCCGGCAAAGTGGTCGAACGTCACGTCCTTTTCGTGGCGCAGGCCCGGCAGATCAATGACCTGGTGCGCATTACGCGGCGTCTGGGTCTTGTGCTTGGAGGCCAGGGCGCTGGGGGCGGCCACAGCCACGGCCGCCAGCAGCAGCAGCGCACGGCGGAGGTTCATGGCGGGCGAGTGGATGATGCGGAGGACGGAGCGGATCCACGAATGAGTGCGCTTTCGTGGAGCTCTTCTGGAGTCAGGGGGGATGGGCCCATTGGGGAAGAAAAGATCGCATCAGGTCTCAGAGGTTTTTACTGGGTACCGGTTCCAGCCAATGAGAACCCCAGGAGCCAAGCTGTCAGCCCAAATGAGTCTCTGTACATGCATAATTAGTCGACGTACATGCATACCCGTACACACTCATCACGAAGCCCATGGATGGACGCATCTCAAGCCTCGCTGAGTAAGAAGAGCGCCAAACCCGTTTCTCCGGTTTGCGCGAGAGCTGGCCGCCAGGCTCAAGCCAACGAGCAACATGCTGCGTCTCGGCTTCAGCGCATTGAAGCCTTGCGCCTTCCTTCATTTCGCCACTGAGGCAGCGGCCATCCAATGCTGCGAGTTAACCGCCTGGTAAAAATACCGCCGATCCGCGGCCTATTAATGACTGAGCACTCACAGTTACCGAATTGCTCACGTTTTCGCCATGGAGACCACCGCTGCAGCGGTCAGCGGTCGGCGGATGTCCCACGCAGCGCCTTCGATGCGTGCGATCAACCGCAAGCCGTCGCTCAAGCGCGCCAACAGTATGAAGAACGCCACGTTTGCGCAGAAGTTCCTGTTTGCCCGGCGTCTGGCCACGTTCTTCGGCGCCGCCGTCTACGTCGCCATGTGCATGCAGACGACCGTGCAGATGGTCATGTCGCTGAATGGAGTGAGCCGAGCTGCGAGCCAGTACACGTTTGAGGATGCGCTCAGCATGCGGACCTGGGCCGGCGGCTCCACACTGAGACAGAGCCCGCTTGTCAGGCTTGCACTGCGAGACCAGACCACGCCTCTGCTCAACAGGACGCTCTTCCTGCAGACTCCCGAGCTCTGGTCCTTGGATTCCTGCCCAGAGTCGACCGATTCAGCCTCAACTGCTGCAATATACAGCCACCAGTTCATGTCGTTCCTCTACGACCGATTGGTGGCCGGTGCCGCCTACAACATCACTGCGCTGAATCGTACCAATAGCCAGCTAATCGCACCGGTTGTAGACTGCTCTGCTGTCTCCATCCTGGAAAACGACACGACTCGTGGCAAGTTCCACTTCCTGTTGCGGTCCACCGCAGATACAGACGATGTCTCTCTGCTCACACTGGCGCTGTCGGTTCAGGAGTATTGGATCCCAGCAGAGACCCAAGAAGGCTTTGCGGCTGTGGCGTCTCTGACGCTCATCAATGATCTGAGCCAGAGCGACGTCCAGCACCACTTCGTGGCGTCACTGGGCTACCCATTCATCGACTTTTCCTTCCAAGTCTTGGACTTCCTCTCCACGGATGACAGCGGCTACGTCTGGCTCCAGAGCGTCCCACAAGACCCGCGGCGGGAGCTTAGCAGGACCGTCAAGACCTCCTCTCGCTCAGGCTTCTACATCGGAGACGCAACAACGCGAACCAACATCAAGCGTGAATTCTGGCGGCTGGAGACCAATCCGATGGATGCGATCGCGCTCTGGCGGTGGAGGAGCTTCCCGTACGCGCGCAGCAACTGGGCTTGGGTGCATCTGTACGACACAGCCATGGGCTGCCTCGTGCTTGTGCACCTCATCATTCTCTGCATCGTCTTGCATCGTACGGTGCAGCTAGGACGACCGTGGGCTGGCGACGGCACGGTGTCCACAGCCTACGCGTTCCTTATTCGAGGCGTCTTGCTTGTCGTGTTCTGGGCCGCGAGTGGCTTCTGGGAGATCACAGAGTTCTGCATTCACGACGCGCATTCGTTCGCAGGGCTGACCGAGAACCCGAGCTTCACGGAGACCATGCGGCTGGACGTCATCCACGCCTTCATGAGCTCGGCTGGGTACCTTGGCAAGCTCACCAAGACGCGGATCGATGCGCTGTTCGCATTCTCCTGCGTGTTTGGCAGCTTCCTCTTCCGCTCGTTCATTGTGCAGATCTCACCTGCGCTGATCGCCACGATCCGACAGCTCGCAGTCGAGTTTTCACTCCAGGAACGAACATCTTCGTCGCTCTCGCCCATGCAGCTCAGGCAGCCTTATGCCATGGAGCAAGTGCCAGTGTCGCTCATTCTCCATGTCATGATCCCGGTCGTCTGTACGTGGCCGCTGATTCCTCTCTACGTGGTTCTCAACAAAGCGTACAGCCGTTTGTGCTCAAAGCCTGCGAAGTCGTCGGCTGCAGTAGTGCATCGCAACACATACTCGCCCACACGAACCACCACAGGTTCCACAGCCGCCACCACTGCGACCACAGACAGCTCGCAGAAGGGCCCAACAGGCAATCAAGCGTTGCTCTACAAGAGCTCGTTCACCAATTTCGAGCTGGCCACGGGAGCGCATCTTGAAAACACGTACGGCGCCATCTCGGACTACGACAACTACGTGTTCCTCAAGGGCATGAAGTTCGCGTCGGCCGACGGCATCTACGCCAGCGGATTCATCATCGTGAACGACAGATTTCTGGTTCAGGCCAGCGACATTTCGTCCATTGTGGTCATGATGATCACGGGCGTCCGGTTCAAGTACATCTACGTGTTTGAGCTCAAGGGAACGTCAGTGCAGCAAACAGCCAAGCTGGTGTATCCGAATACGTTCACAGTCAGAGATCTGCTGCATCTGGGCATCAGCACGCTGTCCTGATGAACCAAAGGCGACGCATGGTCACAGCGAAAATAATCAGTGAACGTCGTCGTCGCCTTGACAAGAGTCGGCCGGACGGTGGTTTCACCGGCTGTAAATAATTTTGCATTATCAGTTTGAATTGCACGGAGTTGGCCGGCGGCCTGGCAAGAGTGGCTGTGACTGCATTCTGCTTCGCTCTTGTGTATGGCTTGGCAGCTCTTTCGAAAGCGATTTCTGGAACGCCAGAGCCGTCATCTCTTCTTCGTGGAGAGATGGTGTGGATCTCCGTTTGGATTCTTCAGGAGACGCGTCGATGAGAAGAATCGCGTTGAGTATGAGCCAATCGATTGGGAAAAAAGCACTCGTCTTCGCGAATTGGAGTCCTTCGCTCGCCTCTAGAAAGCCCACTCAAAGTCATGTGGACCTGAGTTTGAGTTTGAGACTCTTTCATTCTGCAACTACAAGTTCCATCCACTAGGAGAATAAACTAGAGCGAGACTGTAAGACTACGCGCAAGCGGAAAGCGCTATTGAGGCGTTGGCCAACTTGGCTGAAGATAGTGCTAGTCGTATCCAGATGGTCAATCAAGGAGCATTCCCCCTTCTTGTTGGGCTCCTCAGTGGGACAAACAAGCAGAAGGAGCATGCAGTGTTGGTGATTTGGCGTATTGCGAATGTAGCCCGTCCAGCTCGAGAAGCGTTAGCTCCACCAACCCCGAAGCTGAGGGGGTCCGAGAAGCTGAAGGAATACGCTGTGTGAGTGTTGGCCGTGCTCGCACGGTTTGAAGATGTGAAGCGAGCCGAGATCGCAGTCAAGGGGGTCAGTCCTTTGCTCGTTGATCTTCTGACCGGATCAGAGCGAATGCAGCGCTAGCGATCGGAAATATTGTACGCAAGAATCGCGCCAACGCTAAGGCGGCTGGCGTTATGGAGTTCTCGCTGCAGGACCGTCGATCGTCTTCGCTCTCGCCCGTGCAATTCCTACAGCCGTTTGCCGTCGACAGAATGCCCACGCCGTGTGGTCGTGAATAAGACCTCCAGCTTGCTCCGTCCGAAGGCTCCGAACTCGGTTGTGCTGGCGGCAGCCAACCATGACACGTACTACGGTCTGGCACGTTTGACCAGAACCACGTCCACGTGTGCTGGCTTCTCTGGCTTGCTGAGAAGCCCAGCAGGCGATGGAGCTTTGCGGCACAAGAACTTTTTCACCACTTTACCTCGACAACACGTATGGCACTGTCTCGGACTACGACAACTAAGTATTCATCAAGGGCCTGAAGTTCGCCTCGGCCGACGGCATCTACGTCAGCGGGTTCGTATTTGTCTAAGCTCCTGGTCCAGGCCTGCGATATCCCAGCGATCGTCGCCAAGTAGCTCATCCGCACGCGGTTCAAGTACATTTACGTGGTTGTGCTCAGCGGAACGTCCGTGCAGCAGGCAGCCAAGCTGGCGTTTCCGGATACATTCACATACAGAGGCCTGTTGCGGCTGGGCATCAGCGCACTGTCATGTAGGACAAGACCAGTCAGTTGGATAGAGGTACACTGGTTGGGACAAACACGGAAGAGCAGCATTCAGCGACAAGGCCATTACATTGAGCGATGTCCACGGCAGCAGCTCCATGGCTGAACGTCAAACACGCGATTCTAAACGTTAGAGTTGATGCTCTGGTACTGGCCGCGCTTCTTGGAGTTGCGCACGCCCACAGCAGCGAGCACGACGACAGCAGAGGCGACGGCAGCCACGGGGGCCCACACGGCCGCGGTCTCGATCACACTGGCGCTCAGCGAGCTGTAGGCGCCAGTCGCGAGCTCATCGTCGTTCTTGGGGTACTCGAAGGTCGAGGCCTTGGCCTCACCGAAGACAAAGGTCTCGAAGAGCTGCAGGCCATGCAGCGGGCGCACGGCAGGCACCATGTGGCCGGCGCCCTTGACAGTCTTGAAGGTCAGGCCGTCGTACTCCTGCACGTAGCCCGCGAGCTGCTGGTCCGCGCCGAACCAGGGCGCCCAGGCCTTGGTCACGTTGAGCTTGAGCGCGTCCTCGCCGATCCAGCGCTCCGTGCCGATGAAGTTCACGACCGAGTCGGCATCGCCACTGTAGATGAGAGCGTTGAGGTCGCGGCCGAGGATGTTGGCGTACTTGGGCAGGGACGAATCGCTGCGCGTGTAGATGTTAGACACAGCGTCGTTGCAGTCGGTCCAGCTCACGAACTCGGGCACGTGGATAGCGGTCTGCACCTCGGGCTGATTCAGGTACGACTGCGTGAGCGCCTCGGAGCAGGGTCCGATCACGCCGCGGTGAGTCACGCTCTTGGGCTTGGTGGAATTGCGCAGACGGTCGCCCTGGTTCGTGGCCAGCAGGCACTTGTCGCCGTAGATGAAGTACGGGTCCAGCTCGTCCTCGTCGATGGCCTGGAGGCCGACGTCCAGCACGGCCTGGCACCCGTCTGAGCAGCTCGTGCCGTCGTTGATGCAACTCGCGAGCTCGTTGGCGCAGGCCTTGTTGAGCGCGCGGTAGTTTTCGAGCGAGATCATGCCGTGCGTGTAGTAGTAGTCGATGTACGCGTTGCCGTCGATCTGCGCGTCCGTGTACGGGTTGCCGATGGCGAAGCCCTGCAGGCTCACGCCCTCGATCGGCTTGTTCACGAGCAGGTCCACGAGGTACGGGATGTAGATGCCGGCGTAACTCTCGCCCGTGATGTAGAACTCGCGGCCCTGGAGCTCCGGGAACTTGGCGAAGAAGAGCTCAATGAACTCGTAGGCGCGCGCCGCGACCGTGTCGTCGTTGTAGTACGACGGGTCCTGCACGGGGCCGCTGAAGCCCACACCGGCGGGCGACTCGAGCCACACGAGGTTCACCTTGCGGTTCCACGAGTACGGGTTCACCTCGACCGAGAGGTCCTGGTCCACCACGAACGGCCCGTTCTCGGTGAAGAAGCCGCCGAGCGACGAGCAGCCGGGCCCGCCGTTGAGCCAGAGCACGATCGGGTCGGTCTCCGGCGCGTTCTGCGACTCGGTGTACCAGTAGAAGAGCTTCTCCTGGGTCTGCACCTGCAGGTGGCCCGTGTACTGCTTGAAGCTGGGCGGCGTGGCCAGGCCCGGCAGGCTCGTGACCAGGTCGGCCTCGTTGGCGGCCGAGGCGGCGGAGCAGGCGGCCAGCGCCAGCAGCAGCAGGTTGCGCACGATCTTCATCCGGAGTCCTTCTCTCTTGCTTGGCGGATTGGCGAATGAGAGAGAGAGTGCAGCAGCTCAATGGTGAAGAGCCCCTCCAAAGCGGCAGGTGGCGGCGCAGAGGCTGGCCACAGTGCGACTAAACCACTCTTGGCATCAAGTCTCAGAGGTTGGCACATGTGAATGTAGGTCGGATGAGTGAGCGGGATGAGCGCGGCCTGCGCTAAGTTGCCATTATGCACCGAACAACCATGGAAGACCAGCAATTGTAAACTTTGCAGGGTGAATACAGTGCGCAGTGCAGCTGAGAGGAAGGCGGCTCAGATCGACGTCATGCGTTTTGATTGGTGGATTGGTTGATTGCCAATCGAATGCTGGAACCATCTGTACACGAAAGTGGAACAACCGTTTTCGCAAAAATGGGTGGAATTTTTTTCAAGTGGGTACTGGATCCGCCCAGATTTTGAGCAAATGTGGGCTAGTAGACCTAAATCATGCTAAACGACAGTATGCTTGTAGCAATAAACAAATGTGGGACCGTTGGGCCCACACTTGCCGGCATCCATCCATGACGATGATGATGCTAAAGCGCGTGTCTTTGGCTTCGGCCGCGCGCCAGGGCGTGCGCAGCTTCCACCGGTCCGTGGGTATCGTGGGCATGCCCAATGTGGGCAAGTCCACGCTATTCAATGCGCTCACCAAGACGGAGAACGCACAGGCTGCCAACTACCCGTTCTGCACCATCGACCCCAACGTGGCGCGCGTGGCCGTGCCGGACGAGCGCGTGCACGAGCTGGCGCGCATTGAGAACTCGCAGCGCGTGATCGAGACCCAGGTATGTCCTCTGCTGGTGCTGTTACTGTTGAGTCTACCGCATGCTGAGGCTCTGCTGCTATATAGCTCGAGTTTGTGGACATTGCCGGCCTCGTGCGCGGCGCGTCCAAGGGCGAAGGCCTGGGCAACAAGTTCCTGGAGAACATCCGCCAGGTTGCGGTCATCGCGCACGTCGTGCGCTGCTTCGACGACCCAAACGTGATCCACGTGGACGAGTCGGTGGACCCGCTCCGCGATCTGGACACCATCCGCACGGAGCTCATCCTGGCCGACCTGCAGACGGTCGAGAAGCGCCTGGCGAACCTGGCCAAGAAGAAGAAGTGCGTCCTCTAGCAAACGCGTGCTGCTGCTGCTGCTTGCTGACTCATTCGCCTTCCACCTGTACTAGATCCACGGACCCGACCATACCGGACCTGCTGGAGGTGCTGCAGAAGCTGCAGCCGCGTCTGGAGGACGGCATTCTGGCCGACGGCATCGAGTTCGACAAGCCTGAAGAGACCGTCCAGTTCGAGCGTCTGCAGCTGCTCACGGCCAAGAAGGCGCTGTACTTGTGCAACGTGTCGGAGGACGACGCCGGCACGGGCAACGCCATGACCCAGGCCGTCAAGGACCGGGTCGAGGCCGAGGGCAGCATCTGCCTCACGGTCTCCGGGTCGCTGGAGGAGTCCGCCGCGTCCTTCGAGGACGAGGAATCCCAGTTGGAGTACCTGCAGGAGTGCGGGCTCAAGGAGACCGGGCTCACGCAGGTCATCCGCGCCAGCCAGCAGCTGCTGCAGCTGCAGACGTACTACACGGTCGGCGAGAAGGAGGCCCGCGCCTGGAACGTGCGCGCCGGGTCCACGGCGCCGCAAGCGGCCGGCGTGATCCACTCGGACTTTGAGCGGCTGTTCATCCGCGCCGAGACGGTCGCGTACGACGACTTCGTCAAGGCCGGCAGCATGAAGGCCGCCAAGGAGCAGGGCTGCGTGCGCGCCGAGGGCAAGGAGTACCTGTGCAAGGACGGCGACATCTTCAACTTCCTCGTGGGCAAGTAGAGACCCAGAGCTTTAGAGAGAGACGCAATAGACAAGACAGACAGAAGGATAATCACGTGTTTCGGCGTCGGCCGGCGGTCTTGGGCGTGGCGATGGCGTCCATGGGCAGCGGGGTCTTCCTGTTCCTGCTGCGCCGCTGCTCGGAGTCTGCAGAGACGTAGAGCACGCCGTTGGCCGAGCGACGCACGGACGGCCCGTCGGCGCTCTGGTGGCGGTTCAGGCGCGCCTGCAGCACACTGCGCGTCATGTCGGTGTGCCACTCCTGTCGCGCGATCTCCTGCAGCTCATGCACTGGGACGCGTACGCTTTCTCTACAGGTCCAGATAGCCAGCGGTCAGTTAGGCGGGACTCTCGTAGCATGCAGGCAAACAGTACTCACGCGGCCAGCTCTCGCTGCAGCGCCGCGGTGACCCAGCGCATGTAGGCGTCCGTCGGCTGCAGCTCCGGGTTCTCTCGAAACGTCTGGATGCGCGTGCCGTAGTACTGCATCTGCATCGGCGGGCCTGCGAACTGCTTGAGCTCTGGCGCCAGTCGCTCTGCGATCTGCTGCTCCACGCGACGCACGCGCAGCGCCATCTCCACCTCCTCCATCTCAATGAAGGCGGAGACGTCGCTTCGGCTGCTAATCTAGGACGGCCAGGTGTCCTATCTCTATTGTCCTACAACAGATACACTGGAGATTCATTTCCTGAACTGACGCCATGCTGCCGGATCAGCATCCGATCGTGCAGGCGCTGCTGGGCACGCTGTTCACGTGGGGCGTCACTGCTGCGGTGCGCTGCTGCTGCTCTGAGTTTGGCTGCAAAGGGAGGCTCTGCGGCTCTCAATGCTCACGCTGTCGGTCGGTCTGTAGGGCGCATCGCTGGTGTTCTTCCTGGACGTGAATGACAAGGACAAGAGTCAGAAGATCCTCGACACCATGCTCGTACGTGGCGCTTCTCGCTTGTCCAGAGCTGGGATGTTCCTGGATTGACCAATCGACCTTCTATGCGCCAAGGGATTCGCGGGCGGCGTGATGTTGGCGGCCTCGTACTGGTCGCTGCTGGCGCCGGCGATCGAGATCGCGGAGGAATCGGAGCTCTACGGCCCGGACGGCCGCTGGGCGTTTGTGCCTGCGGCCGTGGGCTTTGCGTTGGGCGCTGCGACTCTGTTCGGCACGGAGCGCGTGCTCCCGTGGCTGGAGAAGCTCTTTGGCGTGAAGGAGTACGATCCGCGCAAGAAGGACGACGACTACGACGCCAAGGGCGACAAGGCCGCTGGGTGCGTGGGGTCTACTACTGGCAGACGATCGCTCCGTACTCACTCGTGTCTGCTGTAGCAAGGCGAGCTTCCGCCGCGTGCTGTTGCTCGTGATCGCCATCACGCTGCACAACTTTCCCGAGGGCATGGCCGTGGGCGTGGGCTTTGGCAGCGTTGGCCAGAGCACCAGGGCCAGCTTTGGCAACGCGGTGAACCTGGCCATCGGCATCGGCCTCCAGAACTTCCCCGAGGGACTGGCCGTGTCCATGCCGCTGCGTCGCGAGGGCATGTCTGCCTGGCGAGCGTTCATGTGGGGCCAGCTCAGTGGCCTCGTGGAGCCTGTGGGCGGGGTACGTCGTCATCTGCTGCTGCTGCTCTAGCTGAGTCTGGTAGTTCTCATGGTGATCTCTTGTCATGTAGCTGATCGGTGCTGGCGCCGTGCTCTACGTGCAGCCGATCCTTCCGTACGCGCTGTCGTTCGCGGCCGGCGCCATGATCTTCGTGGTCGTGGACGACCTCATCCCGGAAGCCAACCAGAGCGGCAACCAGAAGCTCGCGACGCTCGGCACCATGATCGGCTTCATCGTCATGATGAGCATGGATGTCGCGCTCGGATAGAGAGAGAGAGAGAACATACACCCGGCAATATGGACAATGTGTTGGGTTGTTAACAAGCGTAGCTGCTGTTCTGCTTCTCTTCCTGCTCTCCTGTCCACAAGAAGAACGCGAACGCCTCGTCGTCCGGGTCGGCAACATCCGCAGCGCCGCTACCACCGCCGCCGGACTCGAGTTCCTTGTCGTCCAGGCACAGATCCGTCGAGTCCACGAACACGACGCTCACTAGGCCGATCAGCGCAAAGAACGAGACCAGGCCCAGCAGCCACTGGGTCACGTCCTGCACGTCCAGGATGGACTCGAACGTGTCGCCGCCCGGGTTCTGGCTCAGCATTTGCGTGGCCAGCGCCGCCGCGGCATTCGCGGGCGGCGGGCGGTCGCATTGCGCTCGCGCGATGCCCAGACGGTTGTTGTCCACGTCGTAGATGATGTTGTGGCCCGTGAGCGCGCTGGCGCCCAGGATCGTGGACTTGGCGCCGTCGCCAAAGTAGACCGCGCCCGCGTAGTGGTCCCCGGCGATCTGCGTGAAGTAGTTGTCCGCGCCGACGCAGAGCTGCGCGTCGTTGGCCAGCGTAAAGCAGAGCTCTGGAAACGCAGCCAGCTGCCAATCGGCCAGGCGGTAGAACGTGTCGCTCACGGGCAGGAACTCGTCGCTGCCCGCGGCCTTGGCCCACGCCTGCTTGAACGCCGGCAGCGCGTGGGCCGGCAGGTACAGGAACGTCGTGCCAGAGTCCACGACCACGCCGCGGTCGCGGTTGAACACCTCGGCGTCCACGTCCAGCGGCACCGAGCCAAAGGCCACGCCGACCAGCTGCACGGTCCAGTACTGGAATCCGGTAGCGCGCAGCGGCGTGTAGCGCACGGGAGACGTGTGCAGACTCAGGTCCACGCCGCCCAGCGTGAGCAGACCGCCCGAGTGGGCCAGACACTGCGCGAAGATGCGCGACCGCGTGGCCTTCTGCCGGTACAGCTGCTCCACGATCGAGTCCGGGTGTCTGGAGAAGCCCATGATGCCGTCCGAGGACTGGTCGTTGAACACGCCCGACTGCTCGTAGATGCAGCCGAAGGAGATCTCGGCGCTGAGCACGGGCGCCTGAGCCTGAGCCTGCGCAGCCGTGGCCCTACCGCCGTCGCTCGTGAAGACCATGGTGTCCGAGACCTTGTAGGCCGACCAGTGGTCGCCTTCCACGTAGGCCTGGCCGTACTGGCACCGGCCCTGGACGCACAGAGAGCACGTGTCGTGGTGCACATCGGTCCCAGAGCAGCTGGCGTACCTGGTGCTGGCAGTGAACTGGAACGGCTCGTGCGAGTGGCGCGTGCCGCAGGCCGAGCAGCCCTGGCAGATGAACGCGGTCTTGCCGCTGCCCGTGTCGATGATGAGCTCTCGGGACTGGCCGCCCACGTCTACGAAGATCGTGTGCGAGCCTTCGCCCGAGCGCAGACGCGTCTCCATGGCCGTGAGTCGAGTCTCTGTGGCATTTCCGCTGGTGTTGCTGCTGACGTTGGTCTGCATGGCGGCCTGATGCGTCTCGAAGCGTGTTCGGAGCTGCTCCATCTCTACATTGCTTGCACGCTTGTTCATGGCCACGAGAAGCCCGCTGTCCTCCTCCACAGCCAGAGCATGCGCTCTGGTGCTCAGCACAGCCAGCGCAAGCGCCACCAGCGCCTGGCATCGCGCTGCGATCATCATGGATCGCCTCTCAATGCGACTGGTCAGCTGGGAATGGAATGGTGATACGACCTTTCGGACGCAAAGATCGAGAGTTCACAGAAAGCGTGCGGTTACGGAGGACAGAGGCTGCTTTATTGGTCCTACTGCTGGCCCACCGTGCGCAGATGGCGGATGCGGAGCGAGCGCACCATGGCCAGGTCCTTCTTGAGAGCGAACCGCTTGGCGGAAGAGATGGCGAAGTCCTCCAGCTGCTGCTCCAGCGCTCCGACGCGCGCGTTCAGATCTTGCAGCACCGTGTCTTCGGACGGCTCCGAGGCCGTTGGAGCATCAGCGACAGCATGGGCGAGTGTGGGCGTGGTAAGCACTCTTGCTGGTGCAGCCGGTGGTGGCGACGGAGTCGTGCGGATCCGCTTCGGCACGAGCGGACTCGGGCTCTCGCGTGGACGAGCGGCCGAGCTGCTGCCATGTACCACTGGGGCTCGAAGGTTCGATGGCGGGACGTTCTCTGCATTATCCAAAGCCGATGGCCGCAGGATGGTCTTCTTAGGCTCAGGGATCGTCGCTGCGTGCTGCTCGGGCGGCAAGCGGTTGCGCAGGTATTTCAGGATCGCATCGGTGCCTTCGTGGACGATGTTGATGCGGATGCCTCGCTGCGGGTTTCCCACAATGTACAGCGCCCGCAGGTGCTCGCAGCGAGCCAATTCGCACGGGATCTACACAGCAACCAAACATTAGTGAGTCAGTGGATGGAAACAGCCTACAGCAAGAGGAGCTTTCCCACCTGCCGCAAGTTGTTATTTTCGATGGACAGCGATGTGAGAAGCTTGATGTCGTAAACCGAGCCGATGGACTCCAGCTGGTTGTCCGAGATGCTCAGCACCGAGAGCGATCGCATGGACGCCCATGGAAACCCATCGAGCGTGCGTAGTCGGTTGTATGATAGCAGTAGAGTGTCCACCGTTTCCAGGAAACAAAGTCGGCGAGGCAGCTCCGTGATGGCGTTATTGCGCAGATCCAGCTCCTTCAACGTGAAGCACAGACTGCCACGCTGCTCCACTGGCGCCAGCCATGCATTGATCGTGGTCGCCGTGAGCTGGTTCTTGCGCAAGCGAATGTGCTGCAGCTGAGGCAGCTGGGCGATCGATGGGTCGAGACTCGTGAGCGCACATTCTTCGGCCACGAGCGTTTGAAGCGCATGCAGTTCACCGATCTCTTTCGGAAGACTGCCCAGGCGATTCTTGGACAGATTCAGCTGCACCAGAGTCTCTCCGAGATTGAATTTGCCACGGCCTTCAAGCAATTCAGGCACACTCTGCAGCCGCATGTCTGTCAGCTGCAGAACTCCCGAGGACGCTGCATCGCGGAACAAGTACTCGTGCTGCGACACAATCGCTTCGGAGGCAGCCGAGCCGCCTTCACGTGCATCCTGCTGCTGCTTCTCACGTACAGCAAACTCGTCTGTTTCCGCCTCCAAGACGTCCACGACGCCCTCGGGAGGAGATCCTCGGGTTCGCAGGTACTTCTTAAGCGACTCCGTGCCATCGCTGATGATCGAGCGACGAATCGAGCGCATGGGATTGCCATCCACCAGCAGATTGTTCATGTACTTGAGAAACCCCAGGCCGGGCGGGAGATCGTGCAGGTCGTTATTGGTCAGATCCAGCGTCTTGAGCATGTAGAGATGTGCGATCTTTTCAGGGAGAAGCTGCAGCTTGTTGTCGCGTAAGTCCAGCACACTCAAGTGGTCCGCGACCGCAGCGATCGCTTCTGGGACAGTCTCGAGGCTGTTGTACCCCAGCAGAAGCTGGTCCAACGCAGCATCGAACTCGGGAAGCCGCGGGAATACACTCAGCTTGTTTTGGCGCAGATCCAGAAACTTGAGCGATTTGAGGCGAGAAAATGCGTCACCAGTGGTCGTGAGGCTGTTCTTGTGCAGCTCTAGCATCTGAAGGAGCTGGAGCGACGAGAATGAGGCAGGTAGCGTTGTGATCTGGTTGCTGTGGGCCGTCAGTGTGTTCAGTCGCGTCAGATTGCCTGCATACAAAGCCATCAGAAGCTCATTTCCAGTATCACGTGACAAGTGAGCAGCGTACGTACCGATCTGCGCTGGCAGCGAGTGCAACTGGTTCTCTTCAATGCGCAAAACCTCCAGGTTCTCCAGCGATCGTATGGAATCCGGCAGCTTCGTGATCGCGTTGTGGCCCAGCGTGAGCTCTTTGAGCTGCACTAAATTGCCCAGTCCCTCGGACAGAGCGCCGCTGAGCTGGTTACTACGTTCACGTATGGTCCAAACGATGTGAGCGCTGGCATCAGACTCCCATAGCAAAAAAGGCTACTCACTTGCTGAGATCCAGTGACACGAGACTGGTGAGCGTCCACAGCGTCTCGGGCAAGTGCGTGAGCTGGTTGTGGCGCATCTTCCAAGACGCCACGAAGGCCAGCGGCGATAGATCGTTAGGCAGCGAGGACAGTTCATTGAAGCTGAAGCAATGAACGCGAGGTAGTTGCTCAGCTGCCAGCCCCATGCTATGGAAGAGAGAGCACTAGCAAACTCACCTGAGGTCGATCTTAGTGAGCACTGCGCATTCCCAGCTCTTCTCGTCCTGCAAGAACAGATTGTCAGTACGTGGGTCCCATCCAGCGAACTGCTCAGTCGCTCGGTCACTGAGTGAGCTCGCACCTCTTCCACGAGCGTGTGCAGCTTGAGGATCTCGGGTGGGAAGCTCGCGAGCCCACGCGACGACAGATTCAACTGGCCGCTCTGTCTGGCTGTGCGATACACTCTGCTCAGGCCATTGCCACTGCTGCCGCCAGTGGCTCTTGCTGCTGCTGCTGAGCTCTGCTGCTGCTGTCTGGCTGTCGCCATGCGCTCGCGCAGACTCGGCCGACGCGCCTCCATCCCAACGCTTCACTCCGCTCGGGTCGTTTGCTCGTTTGAATAAAGAGCGCGGCAGGCGACAACAGTGACCCGTGGGTTTAGTGACCCATGGGTTTGTTCTGTCCGGAATGATTGTCTCTTTCCTGATTCCGGAGAAGAATGACGGTGGATCTCTGCTCCCATTTCCAACCTGATTTAGCCAGCATTCATGCAGCCAACTCCTGCAGCCAGCAGTTGAGCTTCACTTCCATGGTCATCACATGCATTTAGTTGTCACTTGAGGCCACAAAATGATCCTTTTAATCTGAGCAACGACATAAGCAAATGATAAAGAAAGCAGCGAGTACAATGCCAAAGTGTAGATTGAAATCTAACTGGAGTTCATTTGGATCGAATTACCAATGCTCGTCCAGTACAACCACAGAGCTGCAAGCAAGCAGCTCCGCAAATGCACAACCAGAAGCTAGCGCGTTAATCCTCCGAATCAAGCCAAAACCTATAGCCGTCAGCCAGGAATAACTAAATTTACTTCTTCTTGGCGGCCGACTTGGTGGTCTTGCCAGCGGCGTCCTTCTTGTTCACCGACTTGATGACACCGACAGCCACGGTCTGACGCATGTCACGCACGGCGAAACGGCCA
>JAADVF010000182.1:0-43926 GCA_023334555.1 Elongisporangium undulatum
CCATCCAAAATCTCCTGATTCCGGCCACGATCAAGCTGGCCAACTGGATGGTTCAATACACGAAGCACGATGATTTTGGCGTTATCGTGCGAATTACGGACAATAACAATCTTCACCGAGCGCTACCACTGAATAACCCTTCGGCCAAGGCGTCCATGTCGATGCATCACTGGCTGCATTTCAGGATTGGCTCCGCCAGGGAGCTCGAACTATTCGCTCGGATTGTGAATTTCCCTCAGGCTCGGAATTCGTGGTGGCCTGGACCTCTTTGAGGCCCACGGTCTCGCGAACCACAAGTGGCATGTTCGCGATGAATGGGGAGAAGCAATCGAAGACAGACGCGGGGGACCGAATGCGTTTGCGGAGTTCGCCGTGGTGCTTTTGCTGGAGGGTGCGGGCTCTCGTCAGACGACAGTCGTTCCAATGCCGAACGTTTTCCGCTAATCTCAAATAGCTGATTGAGAACTACACAGCATTTTTAAACACGATGTGAATTTCCTCCGTCGATTTCCACACAGCATTCGTCATTTCAAGGTGGACGATCAGTGCTTGATCCGCACGTGAGGTAAGCAGCAGCAGCTCTGCTGTAAATCTCTGCAAGTCAATGAAACCACTTCGATGTCTCAGACTGTGAATATGCAAATCGAGTTCATAAAGTTTACGAAGTGTCTGCGAGAGAGAGAGAGAGATAACTAACTTGGCAACTGGCATTTCTCTCGCAGATCGCGCACCAGCATCTCTGCGCGGGACTGTGGATCGTGCAGCATTGTTGTCACGTCCATTTCGCTCACGGAATCGGCCTCCAGATCTAGCACGTATCTGCAGTACACATTCTTGTCAGCTTTCTATCAGCAGTAGTGCATACATATCCCATGATCAAGGCACGTTACCTTCCGAGGATTGGCGCGTTGTCCACGCCATACAAAGCCACGAACATGCACCAGACCATGGGCACCACGCCTCGGTAGTGCTGCTTGAGCTGCAGGCCCTTGCGTGGCACGTCGGGGCGGCCGGGAGCGTCCAGCTTCATGCGCTCTTCCCATCCGGGCTCCAGCAATGAGCCGTTGGAGATCGGGCCAGGCATCGGCCCGCCACGCGCGACGAAACTCGTCCACTGGCTCATCCACTCGGCATCGATGAGGCACCAGAACTCACGGCGCGTGACCTTGCGCTTGTCGTGCTTGAGGATCAGCTCCAGCTCCAATTGGCGGCGCTTGTCGACATCTTCAACGACCATCGGACGAGATGCCCTGATTAAAGCGGCTCTTGCCGCTGCCTTGTCGGCATCTTCAACGACCTTCGTCTGAGAAGCTCGGATCATAGTGGAACTTGGCACTGCCTGGTGGTTTGGGGGCGGCAGCCGGAACACCAGACGACGAGTGACACCGCTCTGTGCCACCAGCACCGAGCGAACCATTTCCAGCGATGCCGTGGACATGTCGTCATTGTTGATTCTGATCAGCACCGAACCTGGGAGAACGCCGCCGTGCTGCTCCAGCACGCCCTTCGACCCATCCGGTAGAGGAACAAACCCTTGCACCACGGCCCGGCTCGTCACGGCGCTGTCGAGATTCAGGCCCATCGGGCCGGAGGGCACTTCAATAACTAGCGTGGCGCCATCCTGAGCCTGCTGCAAAGGCAGCGTCGCCGCACGAGTCGCGCCGTTGGTTGGAGAGACCATGGACACGAATCCTGACTTCTCGCTGCCGGTCGGAGTTGTCGCCGGAGGAGTGCGGAAGCCTGCGAGCTTCCAGCTCATGCGTCGCACGTTGTTTTGCGGAGGCGATTGCTCCTGCTCAGGGACAAGAGAGGAGGTCGCATTGCCGGGCAGTAGCTTGTTCTTGTCGTTCTCCACCGCTGTAGCTACGCCGGATGCTTCAATCGCGACCGGAGCCGTAAACGGAGGCACTTTAAACCTCATGAGCCGAGTGAGATGGCCGCTCTCACGCAGCACTCCTCCGATCTCCGCGAGCGACATCTTGGTGCCCATAAAGTCGTACTCGTTGACTCCGACCAGCACGCTGCCTGGAGCCACGCCGCCATGGAGCTCCACGACGCCCTTGGCATTGCCAGTTCCGATAGGAGCGAAGGCTTCGAGCACGGCGGCCGTGGTGAAGTTCCCATCCAAGAGAATGCCCAGCGGCCCTGGGGGAACGCTCACTTCCACCTCCTTCCATGCGGAGATGTCCTGGTCGCCCACGCGCAGGACGACGCTGTCGCTGCTGCTGCTGCTTTGGGCCATCCAGGCCTTGGTCTTGGGCGACAGAAGCTTGAGCATGGTGGCTCCGTTGTTAAAATCGCAGCGGTTGGTCGCACGGCGTCTGTCTGATCAATGGAAGAAAGAAACGGCGCCGCCACGCCACAGTTTCTGCTGCTGCTTGCGGCCGATGCCACGGGGCGAGCGACAGAAATATACTCGAAACAGCTCCATGGGAGGCCAAAGGACTGGGCAATTGACACGGAAACGAGCGAGCATGCGTATCGACATCAGAAGCGCTCGCTCTTGTCTCTGTTTTGGGAGCAACTTGCATTGCGGGTCGCCGCATTGAGACAGTGTCAACTGTTGATAGAAACGCTCTCTCTCTCTCGTCCTATGCGCAGTCCTTCTGTCTCTCTTTCTTCCATTGGAGAGACGACGGTGCGCCCAGCCGCCACGGCCGCTCGCATCCGCATTGACGTCGTCCGTGGGGTGGCCACGAAGACTAATGTAGGCGTATATATCATACCTTTGCTGGTGCGCAGACTGCCTGGCATCTGCTGCTGCTGCCCTGGTTGAAGTGCGCTGCACCAGCCTGAGATCTTTAAGGTGCACCACACTACATGGGATTTCTACGCCTCTGCGCCGCCTGCTGCGCCCTCGACGCTGGCGTGAGGCTGAGATTCATAGCGCTCGAGTGTCTGCAGCTCCCATGGATCCGCTTACCTTAACAGCCCTCCCTTCCATTTGATCAGATGCAGTGGACCGACCGACACAAGTGGAGCTGGATCCTTCCCTCTCGTGCGGCCGCTCAGCGTCGGTCTGTCCAGTCGCAAGAAGAGAAGACTCAGTGAATGCATGACAAAGAGCATGTTTATTACCACACAGACACACGAGCGCTATGAATCTCAGGCTCACGCCAGCGTCGAGGGCGCAGCAGGCGGCGCAGTGGCGGCGGTGGCCTCCTCCGTGGACAATGGCGGGGCCACGACAGCGGAGGCGGGGGTTTCCTCAGTAGTTGTAGTGCTGTTGCTGCTGCCGGTGCTGGACAGATGGCTCGAGCCACCCAGCGTGAGCTTCTTGGTGAGCGAGATGGTGGCCTTGACCGTGCTCACGGCGGCCTTGAACTTTCGTCGCGCGTTGAAGCGGCGCAGCTGCTCGATGGTGCCGGTGAGGTGCACGTTCGAGATGTCGCTGCCCGTGATCCACTGGTGCGCCAGCAGCTCGTCGGCCGTGGCGCGCTTGCTCGGGTCCACGACCAGCATGCGGGAGATCAAGTCCTTGGCCTCGGCCGAGACGTCGTCCCAGTACGGCGAGTCGAACACGAACTTGCCCGACTTGATCAGCCGGAAGAGCATGCTCTGGTTATCGTGGTGGAACGGCGGGTACCCGCACAGCAGGATGTACGTGATCACGCCGATGCTCCAGATGTCCACGGCCGTGCCGTACGGCTTGGCCTGCAGGATCTCGGGCGCCACGTAGCCGGGCGTGCCGCAGGCCGTGACCAGGCCCTCGCCGTCCATGGCCACCTTCTTGGCGAAGCCAAAGTCGGCCAGCTTGATATCTGCGTCGTCGCTCTTGCTCGAGAGCAGCAGGTTCTCGGGCTTGAGGTCGCGGTGCACCACCTGCTTGTCGTGGCAGTACTTGATGGACTCAAGCAGCACCTTGACCAGGTCGCGCGCCTCGCGCTCCGTGTAAAAGTTCTTCTCCACGATGCGGTCGAACAGCTCGCCGCCGGGCATGTGCTCCGTCACGAGGTAGTAGTACTCGTCCTCGAGGTACACGTCGTACAGCTTCATGATGTGCGGGTGCTCCATCTGCTTGAGGATGTCAACCTCCAGCATGAGCGCGTCCAGGTCCTCGTCCGTGAGCTCGGCGCGCTTGATGCACTTGATAGCGTACACCACGCCAGTCTTGCGGTTCGTGGCCTCGCGCACGACCGAGAATGTGCCCGAGCCCAGTTCGCGGCCGAACGTGTACTCCTCGTGGAAGTGCTTGCTGCCGGCCGTGCGCAGCGCCTCGGCCGCGCCGGCGGGCGGCACCTTGAAGCGCACCTCGCGCTCCAGCGACGCCGTCTCGATCAGCACGTCGCGGATCTTGTCGAACGCCAGCGACGGGTCCGTGAAGTCGTGCTCGTTCACGCCCAGCAGCACCGAGCCCTGCACGATGCCGCCGTGCTGCTCCAGCGTACCCTTCTCGCCGTTGTCGCCCACGGGGCGGAAGCCGTCGACCACCACGGCGCCGCCCGAGG
This sequence comes from Elongisporangium undulatum, assembly GCA_023334555.1. NCBI lineage: Eukaryota > Oomycota > Peronosporomycetes > Pythiales > Pythiaceae > Elongisporangium > Elongisporangium undulatum. Next base: position 4,449 of record JAADVF010000182.1, read on the forward strand.
ATCCTCCGGCGTTGCTCTTGCTCACGATCAGACCCAGCGGGCCCGGCTGCACGTGCACGCTCACGACGCTCCAACTGCTCGTGCTCATAGCTGCTTCTCTGGAGCTGCTGGCGATTGGGAAATGAGATGCCGAATAGGCGGGCGGGGGGGGGGACAAGTCCCCAGACACCGGATTGCAAATCAGGCACCATACAATCTGCAAGTGCGAGTGGGTACCACGTGCCGGTTTGCCCATCCTGATATATCCAACCAAAAAGGGGGCAGTTTTTTGTCACATAACAGATAGGATGTGACAGTTATTCGATGGGGCTGTCGCATATAACCGCATGTGATATCGGTTTGAGGTTTGATAGCATGATATGTTAGGGTTGGAATGCTTTGGGTCGGCGAGCTCCACAGAGAGAAGCCAAAGCAGCAGCCGGAGGAAGCAGGATGTTCAAGCGCTTCAGTGTGGAGGAGCACGTGAGCACGAGCAGCAAAGTCAAGTCGTCCCAGCAGCGGACGATCCGCGGCAAGATCCTGGAGAGCTACCCGCTCATTGAGCCGTACCTGGAAGACCTGCTGCCCAAGAAGGCACCGCTGGTCGTGGCCAAATGGTTGGTTCATTGCGCTTGATTGGATCCCTTGGGTCGTGATCCTGACTAATTGCGGATGCTGCAGCCAGAACCACATCCAGCTAGTGTTGCAGGACGGCGTCCCGCTCTTCTTCAACCAGCGCGATGGTCCGTTCATGCCCACGCTCAAGCTGCTGCATCAGGGTGCGTGTGGCATCAAGCCCATGGCTTCGTTCGGCTCATGGATAGGACTGACGCTCTGTTGGGCTGCTGCTGATACGCAGCTCCGCACGTGATGAAGCAGGTGCGCGCTGACAAGGGCGCGATCCCGTTCGTGCTCTCGGGCGCCAACGTCATGTGCCCCGGTCTCACGTCGGCTGGTGGCGATCTGCCCGAAGGACTGGAAGCCGGCACGCCCGTGGTACGCGATAGAATGCCTCGCTTGTGTACGTATGCAATGCAATGCTGACGATGTCACTGCTAGGCGATCATGGCTGAGGGCAAGGAGCTGGCCATGGCAATAGGCATCCTGACGCTGTCGTCGGATGAAATGTACGTAGCGCTCTGTGGGGTTATCTAAGCACGTGATGCTAATGCTCTTGTTGGGCTGCTACTGTAGCCGCAAGCAGAACAAGGGCGTTGGTATTGAAATGATGCACTTCTTGGGCGACGATCTCTGGACGTGTCCGCGCATCGACTAGAGAGCAAGCAGAAGAGAGGCCGATCCTCTGTCAGCGCAGCACTGTAGACCCAGCATGCAGTGGCAGCCAGTCGTGTAAGGCTTCCTTTTCGCCCAATTCTACGTAGTGTATCTGCCGGAATCCCCCTTTTGCTCTCGTTGTGGGTCAGTACATACGACAACAACAGCAGCCAGCAGCAGCAACGCGAGAAGAATGCAAATGGACTTGATATTCCTGTGTCCGCGATATTGGAATAAGGGAGGGGCGAGGTCATACTTCTTTCCACATGGGGTGGCTACTATTGCTATTCGAGGTGTTGCCGTCGCCGGCGGAGCTCATACTGGCGTCCGCGTTCTGCGCATGTTCGTCCAGGAGACCGGTCGGGATACTCGGCAGGGAGCCCGAGCGCGGTCGTCCCTGCGCCGCGAGGTGCTTTACCCAGTCAAAGTTGTGCGTGTTCACGTTGGCGATGTCCGGCTGCCGCTCAATGCCGCCGCCCATGAGTGAGTTCTGCAGCATGAACGACGGCGGGGCACCGGGCGGCGGCCCTAGCGCCGACATGGGCATGGAGGATAAAGACGCGTCGTCCATGGCTTCATCTGCATCGGCTTGTTGCTTGCCCGAGTCTCGGTGTTGATGATTCAGATGCAGCGGCTGGTGCGCAAACTGCGAAGGACTAATGTACGAGCCTGTCCGGGTCGATGCTTGGTGCGCAGCGATCGCGCTCTGCAGGGCACGCAGCGGGTCGAAGCGGTATGTACCGGCAGTCGACGTTGGGCCGGCGGATGCCTCCGACCCGTACGTTGCGGAGGACGAGGCCAACTGGTGCAGTGCCGTGGCCGGACCGGTCGTCTCGCCATGCAGATACGCCGACGAGACCGCGATGTCGGAGGACCCGCCGATGCTGTTGTGAGGAAACGAGGCGCGCAGTAGATCGCCAAACGTGGAGCCGATGTCGTCGCTCTCAGTGCGCACAAACAGTGGGTTGCCCGTGGGCACGCTGGTGCTGGAGTTGTTCATGTTCTTGATGCCGCCTTCCAGGCGCAGGCCCGAGAGCAGGGCCGAGAAGCGGCCGCTGTCGGACGTCGTGGACGACGACTGCTGCTCCAGATCGCTCGCGGACGTGACGGAGCTGGATGCCGCCTCGCCTTCCGTGGAGCTGCTAAAGGCGGATCGATGCTGCGCCTGGTAGAAAATCGGCACGTGCTTGCGATTGGCCCGTGGCTTGGGCGGCGACTGTGTCGTCGCCGGCAGCGACTGCGGAGGCTGCTGCTGCTGTTGGAAGCCAGAGGGAAAGTGGCTGCCCAGGCCCACAGCGGTGCCACGCTGGTCCTTGCGCATGATCTTGACCTTGAGCGTGCCGCTCTCGGCCTTGGCCGTGAACGCGTTCGTCTCCTGGTACTTGCGCTTGCCGCCTGCGGAGTAGCAGAGCAAGAGCCATGGAGACAGACAGAGGGTCAGTGGCTAGACTGGACTATCATGCCGCATGGGTCGCTGGCAGAGAAGACATACCGAGCATCTCCATGTCGGCCATCGCTCCGGAGCTCTTGGCTTTGACGCGGAACACCAGCGGACCGGAATGATGGTGGATTCCGTAAGTACGAGACCATAAATAGGAGCAAAAGCGCTCTGATCTGAACTTTAAATACGGAAGCATTTGCGTTACCATATTTAAGGTACAACTCCATGAATAAGACAAAAAATGTCATGGGGTTCAAAAGAGCAGTAAGTCTAGACGTCGTGGCCTCGGTTGATGTTGAGCGCAAAGATGTCCGAGCGCGAGTAGTGACCTGTGGGGTCCAAGTCGTAGCGCGCGCCGATGATCTCCTCCAGGTCGATCTCGGCCGTGAGAATTCCCTCGGCCTTGCGCAGCGGCCCGGCGAGCATTTTGCCCAGCGGCGAGATGATGCAGCTGCCGCCCGCGATGATCTCGGTCTCTGGGTCCAGCGGCTGCGAGCTGCCGTCCGCATTCAGCGCCTGCGAAAGCGATGCCTGGTGCCATTCCGGGTAGTCCTTGGCTGTGGCGTACTGGTTGGCCGAGAGCACAAAGCAGCGCGACTCCATGGCGATGTGGATCATCGAGTTGGTCCAGTTCTCGCGGCCATCGACCGTCACCGCGAGGTACAACTGGATGTCCTGCTGGTAGTAGTTGTACCGCAGCAGCGGCATCATGTTCTCCCAGCAGATGCCGGCAGCCGCACGCACAGTCGCTGCGTTGTCCTCCGCTCCGAGGTTCAGCGTGTGCGCGCTCAGGTTCGCAGTCGAGCCAGAACCGTTGGACCAGATGAGCTTCTCCGAGGCCGTAGGCATGACCTTGCGGTGCGTGCCCAGCACGCCGGCCACCGGGTCCACGTAGATGGACGAACAGAAGAGCGACGAGCCCGCCTTCTCCACCATCCCCGAGACGATGGACATGTCAAACTCCTTGGCCAGCGCTGCGATGGCGTCCGACTCGGTCGACGGCACAGCGATGGCGCCACGGAAGTACTTCTGGAAGTCCACGCGACCGGCGTCCGTGCGCGTGCCCAGCACGGCGCCAAAGTTGGTGAACTTGGGGTAGCCGCCGAAGAACGCCTCCGGGAACACGATCAGCTTGACGCCCTCGGCGTGGGCCTCCGCGCAGAGCGAGCGGCACTTGGCTAGCGTCGCGGCGAAGTCGAACTGCTGCGTGGCGGTCTGGGCCACGGCCACTTTGATGATCTTGGAGCTCATATGAGGACGGAAGAGTGCGGAATTGGGAATGATCTCAGATACAGCATGCGTGTCAAAGGGCGATGGAGCGAGTACAGTGACTGACGCAATAAGTGGTCGGGTCGGACAACTCCCATCATCAGTGGATTAGATGACCTGCCCATCTCCATCATGCGCTCTGTGACTCCTCATGCCCCTGGCTGTGCGTGTAGGGACAGAGTGGACCCGCCAGGCCCATGCGGACACTGCAACGACTTGACTGCAGCGTGTGTACCGTACAGCGAGTGCGCAGAGTGTACATGTGACGTGGTACTCAATGGCATGGCTTCAACATTGACGACAGCATGGTTTGCCATCAGCAGCATTTAAAGAGTGGCAACGACAATGGACAAAAGCAAATGAGGATTTGGTTGATGCGTTCGTCAGCCTCCACTGGAGCGCTTCGCAAGGTGGTCATGTTATCATCCGTCCTTATCACGGGTTACAGTTTCAATAGATCTTCTCATGGTCAGAGGCCGAGTAGCTTAAGCGTAGGCCTGCTCCTGGCGCTCCAGCACGAACTCTTCCGGCACGGGCGAGTTGCGGAACTCCACGCGCGGGAGGTACTCGGCGTCGCGCACGCGCGGCAGCTCGAGCTTATCCCAGACCGTGTTGAGGGCCGTGAGCAGGTGCTCCGTCATCTCGTCCGTGTGCGTGGGCAGCGGCGTGAGGCGGAGACGCTCCTCGCCACGCGGCACCGTGGGGAAGTTGATGGGCTGGCAGTAAATGTTGAAGTCCTCCATGAGCATGCGCGAGGCCTCCTTGACCTTCACAGCGTCGCCCACCATCAGAGGGATGATGTGGCTCACACTGGGCAGCATGGGGAAGCCGTCGTCGCACAGGCGGTCCTTAAGCATCATGGAGCGATTGTGCATGGCCGTGCGCTCGACCGAGCTCTCCTTCAGGTGGTTCACCGAGGCGCGGGCGCCAGCAGCGAGCATGGGAGGCAGCGAGGTCGAGAAGATGAAGCCGGGGCACATGGAGCGGAAGGCGTCGCACATGGCAGCCGAGCCAGCGACGTAGCCGCCCATGATGCCGTAGCCCTTGGCAAGGGTACCGGTCACCATGGTGATGCGGTCAAGGCAGTGGTCACGCTCAGCGACACCAGCACCGCGGTCGCCGTACAGGCCGACAGCGTGCACTTCGTCGTTGAAGGTCATAGCGCCGTACTTGTCCGCCAGGTCGCAGATCTCGTGCAGAGGAGCAACAGTGCCCTCCATGGAGTTGACCGACTCGAACAGGATGAGCTTGGGCACGTTGGGGTCGCACATCTTGAGCTTGGCCTCCAGGTCCTCCATGTTGTTGTGTTCGTAGATGAGCTTCTTGGCTCGGGAGTTGAGGATGCCGTTGATCATGGACGCGTGGTTCAGGCTGTCGGAGATCATGACCAGGTTGGGGAAGATCTTGGGCAGAGTGGAGATGATAGTCTCGTTGGCCACGTAGCACGATGTGAAGATGAGGGCGCCTTCCTGCTGGTGTAGGTCGGCCAGGTCGCGCTCCAGAAGCACGTGGTTTTTGTTGGTGCCCGAGATGTTGCGGGTGCCGCCCGAGCCGGCGCCGGACTTCATCAGGAACTCCTGCATGGCGCCAATGACCTTGGGGTGCTGGCCCATGGACATGTAGTCGTTACTGCACCAGGCCACAACCTCCTTGGTCGTGCCTTCCTTTGTGTGGTGGGTGGTGCGTGGGAACATGCCGCGCTTGCGTTCCAGGTCCGCGAACTCACGGTAGCGGCCCTCGCGCTTGATGTTGGCGATCATGCCGGAGAAGCCCTGCTCGTACTGCTGGGCGGACTGGCCGGCCACGCGGGTCTGCTGGATGGCCGACGTGCGGAAGGAAGCCACGTTGGTCTGGTTCTTGAAGGCCTGGTGCTGGGCCTTGTGCTTCTTGAGCTCAGCCATGCGCTGGATGGTGGCGCTGGTCGTGGCCGTGGACACGTGCGCCTGCGAGCTGCCGGCGGCGGCCGCGCCCATGAGCGACGACATGTGCGGGCACAGCTTGGCCAGCTGCGAGATGTTGGGCAGCAGGGCGGCGCGGGCCGTGGGCAGAGCGTGCATGAAGGGACACTTGGAGGCAGCCTGCATGCGAGCAGCCGCGACGGAAGCGCGCGTGAGAGCAGCCATGATAGTCCGAAGGGGAAGAAGCGGACGGAAGAGGCGGATGAAGGGAGGCTTTGGCGGCCACTTGCGAAATGAACTCCACGGTTACGGTGGTGGTGTTTGTGGTGGAGAGGCGAGGGTCAGAGGAGGGAGGAGGGGAGGGGAGGTGGAGGCTGGGAGCAAGGGGAAGGGGAGTCGAGAGGAGTCTCAGCTGTGATTGGGGAAAAGACCGGGGCGTTTCAGACGGGTCATTTATCCATGATGGTGGGAAACCCGTTTACATACATTCGCCAAGTACAAGACCGACGGAATGGATGCGGGTTTCCCAGGTCTTCGTGTGTGGCTCAGAATCACTTTCGAGAGGGAAAGTGGCCGGTACCGGTAGGCGCAGTTCTATGCTGACAACCGCACGTTATCTTTCGGGGCGTGGCCAGATGGGGGAAAGAGGCATCTCGTGGTTGCGCCTCGGCTGGTTTCTTAGACTGGAAGTCTTTTACATGTATATGGTGTACAGTATGGGCGTGCCACCATGGTCACCCTCGAAATCGATCATTCGTCATGGCACCAGGTGGTCCTACGGCAGCGTATGGTGGATGCTCGCTCCCCCTCCTCATGACGTCAGGGGGGGTTGGACCATCAGAACGGATCACAATGGAACAACCTCAAACAGATTAGATATCCAAAACTCCTCTCTGTTGAAGGTGTTCGTACCTATAATTACACAGCTGGGTTTGCGTTCCTCCATTCTGGAACCTCAAGGCAACGCCGTCCGACGCGTTTGGGCAATGTGGACCAAGGATGACCCTGGGTAGGACAGCTGAACTTATTCAAGGTTTCAGAGACATGCTGCCTCTATCACTGGAATCGAACCGGTACTCCCAGCCATCAAACCGGTTTCCATCGCTCTTCCTGTCACGAAAACACGCGCAACTTAACACAATGGTACAGTGTACCATAGCATACTATTTAATTAAATTACCTGTCACATAACGTATACCGCATATACGCGTTGAATTTGACAGGGTGTCCTTACCTGTATCATTTAATTCCTGCCTTCCGACCACGAGAGAGACGCGCTCATGGGTGAACGCAAGGTGCTGAACAAGTACTTCCCTCCGGACTTCGATCCGTCGCTAGTGCCGCGGCGCAAACGGCCCAAGAATGAGCAGATTGAGGTGCGCATGATGCTGCCGTTCTCCATCCAGTGCGACACCTGCGGCGAGTACATGTACCGCGGCAAGAAGTTCAACTCGCGCAAGGAGGACGTGGTGGAGGAGACGTACCACGGCATCCGCATCTTCCGCTTCTACATCAAGTGCATCACGTGCTCGTCCGAGATCACGTTCAAGACAGACCCCAAGCGCGGCGACTACGTGGCCGAGCACGGCTGCCAGCGCAACTTCGAGCCGTGGCGCGAGACCGAGGACCAGGAGGAGGCCGCGCTCAAGCAGAAGGAGGAAGAGGAGAGCGGCGACGCCATGAAGGCGCTGGAGAACCGCACGCTGGACTCCAAGCGCGAGATGGACATCCTAGACGCGCTGGACGAGATCAAGGCCATCAACCAGCGCCACGCCAAGATCGACACGGATCAACTGCTGCAGCAGCATGCGCATGTGGACGACCTTAGCGAACTGGACGCACAGAGGCAGCTGGAGGAAGACCAGGCGCTGGCCAAGCAAGTGTTCCAGCAGAAACAGCAGCAGAAGAGCAGTCGCAAGCGGCCGGTGGGCGAATCCAAGCTATCGAGTGATAAAGCCACTGACGTCCAGGCGGCAACGGACTCCAAGCCCACGACGAGCCTGTCGTCTTCAGCCTTGGAACCTAGCAAGACACCGAGTGCGGCAGCTCCGCCAGCACTGGCCAACGTGGTGATAAAGAAGAAAGCAGCAGCAGCGGCTGGGAAGAAGCCCGTGGTCAAGAAGAAGAAGGCGCCGCAGCCTGCGCTGACGAGTCTTGTAGCGCAGTACAGCGACAGCAGTGGAGACGACTAGTAGAGAGATCTAAACAACGCACAACCAGTCTCTTATCTCCTGACAAAGTCTCTGCTCGCTCTTTTAATCTACTGGTTGGGCTCGAACGGCGTGAGCAGGTTCTCCGAGAAGGCCTTGAGCGACGGCACGCCGCGCACTTCCTCGTTCAGCAGCGGCATCTCCACGACGTGGAAGTCCTCGTACAGGTCGTAGATCTGGTCAATGTACTTCTGCTGCATCTTCTGGCGCGCGTTGCAGTTCTTGCAGGTCGAGTCGGCCTCCGGGTACAGCACCTGGTTCACCACAATGTTGTGCACGTCGATGTCGTACTTGGTGAGCTCCTGCACCAGGCGCTCGGTCTCGTACAGCGACAGGAACTCCGGGATGCACACGCACACGAACGTCGTGCGGTCCGCGTCCTTGAACTGCGCGTTGACCTTCTGGATGACCTCGCGGGTCTGCTCCAGCTTGCCCAGCAGCTGCTCCTGCGACGGCAGCGCGCCGCTCATGAGCGCCGAGACCTGCGAGAACATGCCCGAGAACTGGTTCGACAGCGACAGGATCTTGTCAAACGCCTTGTCCAGCGCCGTGGGGAAGCTCAGCAGACGCAGTGTGTGGCCCGTGGGCGCCGTGTCGAACACGATGACCGAGTAATCCATGTTCTGCACCTGCTTCATGAGCTCGGCAAAGCTCATGGCCTCGTCGATGCCCGGGATCGAGTTCGTGAGGTCCTTCATGAACGACGCCATGCCCGAGTTGTCCTGCACGCCGTCGGCGTTCATCTCTTCCAGCTATGTACACAGATCCACACGATACAACAGTCAATACTAGTGCAGATCAGACGCCAGTGTTCCCTTCCCAATTGCGCTATACTACTCACGTCCACGTTCGGGTCGATCTCCATAACGGCCAGGTTGGTGAATCCGTTCACCAGCGTCGGCTCACGCGTGAACTTCTGGCCGAACGCGTCACTATCGAGCAGCAATAACAGCATAACCAGTGAGCCATCGCCACTCGCTGCGCTCAGAGAGAGAGAGAGAGAGAGAGAGAGACCAAGAGCTCACCTGAGGTTGTGCGCAGGGTCCGTGGACACGATCAGCACCTTCTCGCGAGCCATGGCGAGGCGGATACCGAGGCAGCAGGACGTCGTGGTCTTGCCCACGCCGCCCTTGCCGCCCACGAAGATCCACTGCAGACTCTGCTGCGCCACGAGGTTGCGCAGACTGGCTTCGGGCACTTCCACGTCCGTCATGCTTGGCTTCTTCTATCTAATCCGACCAATTGAGCCCCCCCCTTTGATGGGTCCTAAACTAAGGGACCCTGAATGCACGTGGTGCACCTTAAATACCAAAATTGACTTCCAGGGAGTCACGCATTTCTCAGCCCTTGATCGCACACAGTCCGAGACACGATGATGCACTGGATGAGCGCGACGTTGCGCCCGGCCGTGGGCCGCGCCGTGGCCACGCGCACGACGGCTGGCGCCAACCGCACGCTCTACCTGCAGGTCCGCGACGGCCAGGATGCCGAACGTGTGGCCAGCCGCCTGCACAACGTCATGAACGAGGACGGCATCATGAAGTCGCTCCAGCTCAAGCGCTTCCACGAGAAGAAATGGCAGAAGCGAAAGCGAAAGGTGGAGGAGCAGACCATCCGCCACGCCAACCGCCGCATCGGCTCCATGATCGACTTCATCCTGCAGCGCAAGAAGGCGTACGTGGCTGCTGCTATTGCATTTGTTAGCCATGACCGTAGGTTGCGCAGCCAGAATTGACTCATGTTTATGCTTCGTGGTGGTGTCTGCAGCGGTTTCTAAGTGCGTCATCTGCGGCTACAAGGACTTTAGGAAGCCAAATGAGGGCCAATGGAGCTGGACAGGCATGGCTTTCTCCATATCTAGTGGCCATCGGAGGCCTTCAACGCCATTTAGGAAGTGTAATGATTTCAAGACGCTTTTAGACAAAGCCATTTGCTGCTGTCCATTCAAAATGCGTTCTCTACGGAGACCAGAATAACGACACATGCAGGGCAAGGAATACATGCACAGAGCTAGCGCCAGGTGCTTCGGAGTGCTGTAGAGAAGGATCAGAGGCGGGTATGGCGAGCCCTCTTCTGCCAAACAGATCGGTGGTCGAATCAATGCCAGTACCAGAAGAGGAGACTCCGGGAAATTATACCGCCGGCTTGCAGCATCCACGTATTATTGGGTCCATTTCCAGTTGGCAATCCTTCGGTCCACGGCAGCTTCGCGCATATCCATGCTGGTCTGGCTGTCGTGATGGTATGAAGTCAGCTGCTGTAAGGATCATGGCAACGCAATAGGAGAACGCAAGCGTAATGCTGTCAGCTTTAAAAGTAGATTATAAAGAAATTACGACGAGGAATGGAAACAGTGGCCTCCGACTTACTGCAGCCACAGCTTGATGTCGGCGATCTGCTTGGCCACGGTGGCGCGGCTGGTGGCGCCGTCCACGTTCTTGCGCTCCACACTGGCATCGAAGTCCCAGACATCGAGCACGTCGCTCTCGAACTTGGGGTGCAGGCTCACCAGCTCCTCGAACGTCAGTTCGTTGAGCGACTTGCGCTGGTCTTCAGCGAGACGCACGGCGGCGCCAGCGACGTGGTGGGTCTCACGGAACGGGACGCCCTTGCGCACAAGGTACTCGGCCAGATCCGTGGCGAGCATCTCGGTGACAAGGAACGAGCGCATCTTGTCGCCGTTGGGGGTCATCGTGGCCAGCACGCCCGTGGCAATCTGGATGCAGTCCTGCATGGTGTCGATGACGTCGAACAGCGCCGTCTTGTCCTCCTGCAGATCCTTGTTGTACGAGCGCGGGAGGCCCTTGAGCGTGACCATGAAGCCGTTCAGGCGGCCGATCACGGTGCCGGACTTTCCACGGAGCAGCTCGAGCGCATCAGGGTTCTTCTTTTGCGGCATCAGACTACTGCCCGTGCTGTAGGCGTCGGCCATGGTCACGAACTTGAGCGTGTTGTAGATGATCAGGTCCTCCGAGAGCTGCGAGAAGTGGATCATGGTCATGGAGGCCCAGAAGAGGAACTCGGCGATGAAGTCGCGGTCGCACACGGCGTCCAGACTGTTGGGCGAGATCTTGCTGAAGCCGAGCGACTCGGCGAGCGCCGGGCGGTCCAGTCCGAACGAGTTTCCAGCGAGCGCGCCACTGCCAAGCGGCAGCACATCCACGCGCTTGGTGAGGTCCGTCAGTCGGTCGGCGTCACGCAGCAGCGCTGTCACGTGGGACAGCACCCAGTGCGAGAAGCGGATCGGCTGCGCGGGCTGCAGGTGCGTGAAGCCCGGCATGAGCAGGTCGATGTGGGTCTCGGCCAGCTGGTTGGCCGAGCCCACGAGCTCCTTGAGCGCCTCCTGGAGCGTCACGATCACGCTCTTGAGGTAGATGCGCACGTCCGTGGCGACCTGGTCGTTCCGGCTGCGGCCCGTGTGCAGCTTGCCGCCCACGCTGCCGATGAGCTCGGTGAGTCGACGCTCGTTGGCCGTGTGGATGTCCTCGTCGCCCTCCTTGATCACGAAGCTCTTGGACTGCCACTCGCCCTTGATCAGCTCCAGGCCGTCCACGATGGCCGTGGCCTCCTCGGCCGTGATCACGCCGCTCTTGCTCAGCGCGCGCGCGTAGGCCTGGCTACCCTCGAGGTCGGCCAGCCACATGCGCTGGTCGACGGACAGCGACTCGTTGAACTTGTCCATGACGGGGTCCACCTTGCCGCGGAAGCGGCCGCCCCAGAGCTTCTTCTCAGCAGGTGCGCTCATGATGTCGATCGGTCTTGAGCTTCAGACGGCGTTTTCAGTAATGGGACCTTCGAAGCTGGATCGGGCCTGGGGGCGACGCATGGATGCAGTTGGCAAAAGTATTCACCGGTACAAAATTTCCCTCACAGGCTCGGGAGTGTGATAGAACGGGCGCCATCAAAACAACACATCTGATGCCATATAAAACGGATGTTGATGGTTGTATTTGGTTTTTGTATGGTACATAGCGCAATCGAATAGTGTACAAAGACTTTTGTGTCTCGCTGGCATCACATGCATTGTTTCGATGGAGGGTCTAAGGTGGTAATTGTGGACCATGGGGTACTAATCGACTATTGAATACCCAGTTGGTGGGAATATTCGTGTGGGAACTAATGGCTGCAACTCCATGGGATGCGCTCTCGGTCTGGCAAAGCAGCGGATTCCTGGCGTTCCTGCAGGACCACGGCATCCAACATAGCGATCTGATTGTGCGCAAGAGCGCGGTGGATTCAGCTGTTCAAGCGCCAGTGCAGGAGGAGCTGCGGTTCTTCCGGTATGTGGCCCTGAGTCGGTCGAAGTTCAATGGCAAATGGTGTGCTCATTGCTAGTGGTTATTGCGTCCCTCTAGGTTAAAGCAAGGCTTCAGTGTCGATGGTGCAATTCCTGAAGACCAAGTGCTGATTGAGTCCATTGCACAGAGTCTGAAGGCGCACAACAAGGATGATTCGCTAGCGATTCGGCCGCGTGCAGTGGCCTGGCTGCCTGGCTTCTATAGCCTACCCACACAGGCTCCATTGGCGCGATTGGAGCTCTACCAGCAAGGCGCGTTGTACGGAATTGACATCTCGTCCGGATATGCTGTTAATCTGCTCAAGGTCGTGCCAGGTAAAGCGTTCGGTGCTCTGATATCGCTGTTGTAGCGCGTACTCAACAGGCTTTTTGTTGGCAGGCGACCATGTTTTGGATCTGTGCTGCGCACCCGGCGCAAAGCTCACGATGATCGCAGACCTGCTGAAGATGCAAGGCAGCGTCACGGGCGTGGACTTTTCTCGTCAGCGGATCGGCGCCTGCAAGCAGCTGGTGCACAAGTACAAGCTCATTCACGCACCTGCCAGCGATGATGAAGCGGCTGTGGCGCAAGCGCAGCAGCAGCTGAAGCAGCAAGCTCCTTGGCGATGTCGACTGTTCCACGCGGACGGCCGCACATTCTCGGTGGGTCCTCAGACAGAGGATGAGCCAGGCGACTGCTTCGAACTGGTTCTGGACACGAATGAGATCGCCTGCCGTGGAGCGCACACGCAGAACCGCAAGCGCAAGAACAAGAGCGCGCGAGCACGGGATCGCAAGCGTCTGAAAGTGAATCCGGTGGAAGCAAGTGTTGCGGCCACACGAGACCAGCCGCTGTATGACAAAGTGCTGGTCGATGCCGAATGCACGCACGATGGATCGATCCGCCACCTGCAGAAGCTGGACTCGGAGGAGAAATGGACGCAGTACGTGCAGAAGCATCTGAGCTCTAGCCAAGTCGACCGCATTCTGCAGTTGCAGCACGATCTCATCCGGTACGCAAGACACGAAGCGCCGATGGCATTGAACTTGTGAAGCACTGATACTTACTAGCAGCTTGTTGCAGAAACGGATTCGCGCTGCTGAAACCGGACGGAGTCATGGTCTACAGCACTTGCAGTCTCTCTCTCCGACAGAACGAAGATATCGTGCGTGGGTTCCTCAACGAACACGCCGCCACTGCAGTGCTGGAGCCTATTGACCGTGAGGGGATCCCCTGCCAGGTGAGATCTGAGCTCCTTGGCACATCACGCATCCCCAGGCCATTGACAGCTCTTTGACATTACAGGAAGGACGCATCCCTGGCACAGTGCGCTTCACGCCGTCCAACCAGACCAGCGGGCTCTTCATCGCCAAGATCCGCAAGCGCGCTCATGCACCAGCAGACGCTGACGCCACGTCGTCATCTCCCTGAAGGATTCAGAGCAGCACATCCATAAATAGAAAGCATCATCCCTTCTGGAAGCCAAAGATGGTTGTTTACGGGATCGCACGCGTGCTGTCCTATTTCTAACCCGAGTGCGCGGCTGTGATTGGCCAGCCTTGTTTTAGGACAGCCCGGCAATTCCGCCAATCACCAGGCTCATTTTGTCAAAAGAGCTCCTCGGAAGACGACGCAGGTGAGTATGTGGCGAGCACTGCAGACATCGACGCGCCGCCTGCCTGGCGTTGCGGCCGGCCGCCACGCGCGCTGCATGGCCACGGTCGAGATCACGCGCAGCGCCGGCCCCGTGCCGGACCTCACCATCACGCCCATCGCTGCCAAGGTCAGACGCTGCCGCATGAGAGCGACACACAGGGAGCGTGACCGCATGAGCTGACACGCGATTTCGGTGGTGATGCATCGCTGTTAGAAACTCGTGGAGGCCGCCCAGAAGCAGCAGGCGCCGTCGCTGATGCTGCGACTAGCGGTCGAAGGTGGCGGCTGCTCCGGATTCAAGTACGTGTACGAGTTTGAACGCGAAGAAGCCTCGCCCGAAGACGACGTGTACGTGCATTGAAGATGACGTCGATAGAGATAGACGGCTGATCTGGCTCGTTCTCGCAGTGTGTTTGAGCAGAACGGCGGCAAGGTGGTCGTGGACAAGGAGTCGCTCGAGTTTCTGCGCGGCAGCACGGTGGACTACGAGCAGGAGCTCATCCGCAGCGCATTCGTGGTGACCAACAACCCCATCGCGGTCAGCGGCTGCGGCTGCGGCAGCTCGTTCGACCTGAAGCAGTAAATTGCCATCAGCAGCCAACTACATGCTGCCCCTTTATATATACAATTCACCCATGGATCCAATGCATTGCGTTGCCAATGGTATCTTTTGGATACGCAGTATAGAAGCGGAAAACTATCGGCATCGGAACAACTGCTACGGATCTAGTAGTACTGCATCAGCACCAACGCCTTGGTGAGTTGGAGGATGCTTAAGTGCGTTCACACGTCTCTGGAAAGCTCAGCTGGCGAATTCGCTGGGTATTTGAAACGGGACTTGGCTCGTTGTTCTTCCCTCGTCTGCGGATTCGCCAGAGAGGCCAACCACATGGCGCATGGGGAATGCTTCTCGTGAGCGTAATCGATCGTTCACGCTATCCAGCCCAATCACGTGGGATCTTCAGGGCATCCGCTACGAGAGTCCGGACACGATTGCATTGGCCAACAGAATGGTCACAGCTTTGAATCGAGACCGAGTCGGTCTTGTAGCGCAGATAAACAACAAGAACCAACTGCATCAAGCGCTGAAGCTCCCCCATTCTCCAGTACATCAACGAGAGAACGCTGACGCTTCACTCGCTGCGTTTCGTGAGTGGCTCACGCTCAGGATAGTCTGGTCGCCTCAGAGTCAGAGTCCTCGTTTGCATTCACAATCAATTGAGCGCTTTGGAAGCAAACGTAATTGTGAATCAGTGCTTGTGCCCTAAGTGAACGGGAAACGCAGCTCGAAGCGTCTTCAATCGGAGTGTTCGCCATGGTGCTCGTGCTTTCTGGTACAGAAGATCACCAAGCCCGCAAAACCGATCGTGTTTCCCGAGCAGCTCCATTACTCTATCAAGGAAGCAGAATCAAATCGAGCCTCACGTTGTGTGTCGCATGGCTTGGGTCAAGCGCTAGCGCAGTCCAATGCTCCGATTCCACACGGCTGTCAAGGGAGCTCTCAATGGTGATGCTAATAGCCAGGCTTCGTTCAATTCACACCGCTGGCTGTCATCCCCTCAGCCTTGATGCTCCACCGATGGCCTGAACCTTCCTTGGCAGAATTAGCTGCTGGGGAACCGCAAGGAGCGCATCCGATTGGGGGGGGTTGTGTTCCTGCTCAAGGGAAAGGAGTATGGCCGAGCTGAAGTCGTTGAATATCCTCGCGTGTTTTAGGCAGTAAGGTCGGGAATAAACGCATCAAGTCAGGGAAGGACAGTGCAAGCAAGAGCCATCGGTAACACAGGACAAATAAATGGGTTGCTCGTTGCACAAGAAGTAGTTAATCACACTGCGGTGTCTCTGCTTGGTCCCTGTGTGGTCAGGTGGTGCCACCGTTTGCTGGCTTTCAGTGGCCGCGTCGGCACCTTGCGGTAATGGGCTACGATGGACGAGCTGTTGAACGGACTATCGCTGGTCGTCTTCTGTCGCTTGTTAGACTCTTCTTCTTCCGGCAGCGCGACTCGGTCCATCGTCAGCTTTTCAATCAAGCCCTTCTGGACCAGCTGATTCACTGCCGCAGTGATCACTGCGACGGATACGCTGGGCTGACTGGATCCGTCGCACGGCTGTCCGTGGATCGTTTCGACCACTTCCGCAAATGATTTGCTGTTGCGCAGGTTCATGGTCTCCAGAATGCGTTCGCCAATGCGATCAACCTCCTCCAGCTGCTGACTCGAGAGATCCACGACCACAGCCGTTGGCGCGGGTTCTAAGCCATCGGTCTTGGCTGCTGGGACTGCGTCTGTTCCGTTCGAGCTGGCGGATTTGATTCGATTCGCTGTTGATTCGTCCTTCTTGTCCGGTTTCCGATCGTTGCTGGCCGCTCGAGGCGCTTGCTTGGCCATGGCGAGTGCGGGTGAGATGTACATGCTGCTGTGCTTGTACTGATCGTCGCGATGGTAGATCGCGCCTTGGTACTCAAACGACAGAGTGGACGACTCGGCCGTGTACGTCTTGCGAAGCTGGCCAGTACTTGCGTACAGCAGTTCCGAATAGCTGAGCTTGCCGCGCTTCGATCGAATGCCGTTACTACCGTTGCCAACGTTGAGCCCATTACCGCCGCCCTGGCCAGGCATCGGATACCAGTTCTGCGAGCTCGGGAGTGGCGACACCGCATGGAGCGGCTCCTGGTCCACTTCCTCCGCGATCGAGCAATTCGCGCGCGAAGGATCCCAGTGGTTCATGTTGCAGTACCACTTGTCCGGCAGCGTTGAGGATTTGATATGCGACGGCAGCTTGCGCCACTTCTCGCATTTCTCACACTGCGCCCACTCGAGAACTGTCTTCTTGATGCCATCACGTCGCCCCTTGGAGTTGTTTCCATTGTGAGCACTGATCGCTGAATTGGGGGCCGAAGTTACAGCATTCACTGTCTGTAATGCCGATGAATTCGATCCTGCGGCATTTCCATTTACAGCACTGCCGGTAGACACACTAGAGGGTGCACCGGTGGTGGACCGAGCGGTTGAATTCGAAGACGCAACAGGAGTGCCCACTTTCGCTTTGCCTTGCTTGCTTGACACCTTTGATGAGACAACCGGAGCGATATGCAGCCCTCCGCCATCGCCAGACGCAGCAGCACCGGATGCACCGGTGCCTCCTGCACTGCCAGTATCACTTCCAGTTGACGACTTCTGCTTTTTCGATGGTCGTGCAGCCCCAGTCGAGGCTGCCGTCAGACCAGAGTTCGGAGTCGCAGAACCTATCTTCTTGGACTGTGACTTGAGTAAAAAGGATTCCACCTCGAGAGGATTCGGCATGCTGCAGTTTGCCAGTTCCGGCGCCCAAGTGTTCAGGCGGCAGTACCAGACGGAAGGCAGCAGGTTGAAATCAATCGACGATGGAACCACACGCCATTTGCCGCATTGTGCGCTTTCGCACTGCACCCACTTTACCTCGCGGTATTTGTCCTTGAGCTGCTTGATTTTGCGCTTCTTGGACCGGTCGCCTTGCTTTTTGGCCTTGTTGTGTTTGTCTTTTTCATTCGCAGAATCGTTGCCAGCCGATTGGAGAACACCAGTTGACGACAAAGATGGCGTACTGATGGCGTCCACGAAGCCAGCGTCTGACGGGACAGTGATTGGAGCAAGCGGAGGCGCATGCTTCTTCGACTTGCTCTTTCTCGCTCCATTCTTGCTGTTGTGGTTGGCCGCAGCAGAAGACGATTTGGGTACCACGATCTCTTCGTCCACATCGCAGGACGCGTAGACTCGGTCCCAAGTGTTCATGTAGCAGTACCAGTGATCGGGCATGGTATTCAAGTCCAGCTCCTTGGGGACGGTGCGCCATTTCTTACAGCTGTCGCACTGCACCCACTTGGCCTCCTCCTCGTCTTCTTCCTCCTCGTCCTGCTCTTTCGACTTCTCTTCGGTGGCGTCTTCGAATTTCGTGACCAAAGACGATTCAGCTGTTTTAGACGACGACTTCTTCTTCTTGGACTTGCCGCTTCGGTTGGAAGATTTGTCTTTCACTGCTTCACCAGATACACTAACTCCTGCTGCCGTCCGTCGCGAGGGAGTCGAAGAGCCGCCCGGACCTTCGTCGTCGCCCTCTTCGCCAGCGCTGAGCCCATCTCTCGGCATCACAGGAATATCAATCGACGGAACATCGCGTCGCTGTTTCTTCCGACTCTTGCTCTTGCCCTCTTCGTCTCGCGTTCGAGTTGACGATGAATGAGATGACTTCCGACTCTTGCGTTCCGATGAGCCGGACCCGACTTCGGCACTTGACTGGCTGCTGCTGAAGTAATCACTCGGTCCTTGGCTTGAATCGTCATCTGCGGCGGTGACAGGAGATTTCACACTTGAAGTGTTTTCCGCAGACACCTCGCGCTTGACCGCTGGCGTTTCTGGTGCCGTGTTGTCACGTGCATCAGCCGCAGCGGCAACGACTGACAAGTCCACCGATGCTGATTTCTCACGCTTCATTGCTGGCACGACGATTGGACTGCCGAGGCTATCGATTTCGTCATCACTTGGGCCCAACACATCAGCGAGACGCGATTTGCTTCTTTCGGGCAAAACCACAGGCGACCTAGGCTCATCTCCAGGGCTGATCGTAGCTTGAACACCAGTGGCGCTCACTGCATGCTCTTGCTTGATTTGGGAGTCGTCCGTGCGATCCACGCGAGCGTCCTCAATCGATCGCCCTTCCCCACCACTCTGCATCTTTGCTGTGTCTTTATCGGTCGACTGCTCGTCCATGGAGTCGTCGTCGTCGCCTTGAGACTGCCGATCTCGAGACTCGCGCTTCTTGTTTTTCTTGCGTTTCTTCTTCTTCTTCTTCTTCTCGCGCTTAGCGCTTTTCGAGAGCTTCTTGCTCCCGCCAGCGCTCACGACGGAGCTCTCCGATCGATTGCCTTCGTCCTGGTCTTGCTCCGAAAGCCGCGAGACCGTGGTCTTGGAGAGAGCCGACGTACGCTCAGTGTCGTCTTGGACAGCGCCGGAGTCTACCCCAGCAGATGAAACTGGTGGTGCCGTTGAACTACCCGACGCTGGGAGCGTCGCAGAGCTGCTTGGAGGTGCGGTCGTCGAATGCTTGGGGCAGATAATGCGCTTTCCTGCCACGTTTTGAAGACAATCTTTAGGTAGACAGCTGGAGTGGTATGCCACGGGGCATCGCAGACACCGGACTGACTCCTTCTCCGCTCCAGAGTGCTCGCACGCAGCACAAGTGTGCAGCTAAATCCATGCGAGCCAGCAGACAAAGGTGAGATCAACGGTTCTTTCCCTCTTGTTAGCATAGCGATTTCGATTCGTACCGGACAGATAAAGTGCGTCCCAGCGATTCGCGCCAGCGGTAATGCTGTGATGCAGTCGTGGTGGTAGAACTTGCCGCACGAGAGAGCTCGGCACTTGCGCACAGGCAGCAGGCCGCTGCTCGGCGCCCCTGCAGCGGTTGCCGGCGCTGGAGGCGATTCGACTCCACTGCTGCTTCCGCTCTTCTCGGTGCTGCTGGAGGCGCCCAGTTTTTTGCAGTGGAAGCAGCGCTGCGTGTGGCTGCTGCAGTATGGGCACAGCCAGTTCTCACGCGCTGGCGGCGAGGAGGAAGCGGCCGCGGGCAGCTCCAGACAGCGCAGATGGTACGCCGAGACGCACGGGCCCGTGCACACGTAGGCCGGCTCTCCATCGTCCTGTTCGCAAACGAGACACAGCTGCTGGTCCGTCTGCACACACGCTATCGTGAGTCACAGAGCGCGAGTGTTCTATTAGGAAAGAAGCTGGCTGGGACGTACGCATGGCGCTTTAGGCGTTCGTGGAGCGGAGGGGGCGGCTCTGGTGCTGCTGCTGGCAGTCGAGGAGACATGCTGCAGCTGCGCCTGCAGCTTCTTGCGGTGCTTGCGGGAGATGAGCACCGTGTCGGAGCTGCTGGAGCTGGAGCTGCTCAGCGAGCTCTCGTCCTGCTCCATGCTGCCTCACTGCTGCTGCTGCGTCTGCTTTTGGCTTGCCAGCGCCCAAACGAGGGATTCCGTTAAGAACATGCGTCTGTTAACTTTCAAAATAACTTTCGCGTTCGAAAGTGAAAAATTACCACTCTGGATGAACCCACCAGAGAGTACAGTATATATGCTACAAAGTACGAACATCGTCGGTTCATGCCAATCACCAGAGAAATCAGGAAGTAGCTGCTGGGAGAGAGTCGCTCGCCGTCTCGTCCTCCTTGCCGCTCGCTCGCACACCTGCACCTTCCTCCTCTGTAGCAGCAGTATCATGACGGACGTGCTCATCGCCTCAACCAGCTGGGAGATCGTGGAGGTCGAAGTGCCGCCGGGTCCGCTCGGGATCCTGCTCGATGGAACGTCCACGCGCGCCGCCGTGCTCGAGGGCTTTGCGCCCGTGTCGGCCGACCGCTCCGTGCAGGGCGCTGTCGAGGCCAGCGGTCAAGTGCCGCCAGGATCCGTGCTCGTGCGCGTGAACGAGTACGATCTCGTGCAGGACTGCAGCACGTTCCAGGAGATCGGCGAGGTCATGCGCAAGACCAGCCACCTGACCCGCACCTTGGTCTTCCGCGTGCCGCCGTCCCCCGTGGACGAGGAAGAGGAGACCGTGGCTGCGCTGCCGTCGCGCGAGCAGTCCTCCTCGTCGATCGGTGGCGACAGCTCGCGCATGAGCTGGTCGCAGCGCGGCATGCAGGGGCTGCAGGAACTGCGCTCCAGCAAGTTCATGGCCCAGCTGGCGTCCTTCAGCGAACGCGCGTCCACCAGTGCGTCCACTATGCTCAACACCAAGACCACGACGTCCGACAGCAACAACAACAACCAGGAACCAGAGCCTGTGCCGGCGTCCTCGGTGTCGTCTCCGCTGTCGTCTTCGGTGCTCAAGACGGAGGAAGAGCCGCAAAGTGACGCTGCGCCGCCGCATGTGGACGAGTTTGTCACGGCTGATGCGCCGCCGGGGCCGCTGGGCCTCAGTCTTGATGGAGATATCCAGGACCACGCCATCGTCACGGGCTTCGTGGAGTTGCGCGATGGAACGCAGGGTGCGCTGGAGCAGCACGGCGGCATCGTGCCCGGCTCCATGCTCGTGGAGATCAACGGCGAGGACGTGTCGACGCTGACGCTGGACGAGATCCGCACGGTGCTGGGTGAGCTCAGCGGCGAGCCGCGCACACTCAAGTTCCTGCTGCCCCCGCCCACGAAGAAGGTGCGCCGCATGACCAAGACCACGCAGTCCTTCAAGCCCGTGTTCGCCGAAGACCCCAAGAAGCGCCGCAAGTACGAGGTGGAGCTGATCATGAAGCACGACAAGACCCAGCTCTCGCGTAAGGAGTGTTGGATGCTCATCGACACGCAATGGATGCAGCGCTGGGCCGAGTACGCGCTGCGCGACGGCCCGGCGCCAGGTCCGATCACAAATGGTGTACTGCTGCAGCCCGAGTGGAAGGAGCGCGTGGAAAACGACGCATTGGGCCGCCCGGATATCCCGCTCCCTGGACTCGAGGTCATGACGGACTACCGTGGCGTGCCGCCGCTTGTCTGGTGCTTGTTCCAGGAGCTGCATGGCTCGGACGGAGCGCCGCTACTCGGCCGGTGAGTCATTGGGTTCATGGAGGATTGGAAAGGGGATCGTTTCAACTGATTCGTTTCTGTTTGTGTTAGATACTCGCTGGATCTCTACGCGGAAGCCGTGGGCGACAGCGAGATCGCGTCGCTGTTGCAGGAGCCCCGCCTCAAGTCTGTCATCCTCGCCAATGACATGCGTGACAAGTGCCTCGTGCGACGAGAGAACTAGTGGCCGCTCCCGTTTGGCTCTCGTGTCCTTCTTTCTTCCGCTCTTGTGTTAATAATGTTGGTGATCAACAAGCGAAACTGCGTCTGTGTCATCCTCGCTGTCGGTTTGTTTCCGTGTGAGTCGCAGCAGGTCCACACTGGCCAGTGTCGCCAGCCGTGTGACCTGCCAATCGGTCCATGGGCACGCCCTCTCGCTGCCATTATTACTGGTGCAGTGCTCCTGATGCTGCCCTGTGAGCACCTGCTCCAGCACCGACGATGTCGCTTTGCTGCGATGCTTGTGTGCCAAAACGACCATGGCCTGGTCGCTCGAGAGAGCGTCCATGGAGCTCAGCAGCTCTCGATGCGCCGCCCAGTTGTACAACACGTCGGCCGCAAAAACCAAATCGGCTGATGCGTTTACACTCTTCTCGTCATTGTAGAGAGAATCAAGAGGCTCGCCCCAGACAAGCGGCGCTAGCTGGTACTGCACAGTCTTGCCCACGTTCTCCTCCACGTTTGCCTTAAGCAACGGAAGACTATCGGAGCGTTCAGTGAGCAACATGCTGGCCGCTTCCTGTTCTGGATCGGAGAAAACGGCCGCAAACACACAGGCAAAGAGCCCGCAGCCAGCGCCCAGCTCCAGCATCTTGGTTCGTTCCGCCAGCGATCGAGCTCCAGCGTGGATCAGTCCAAACGACAGCAGGATCGATGCGTCCCAGAGATGCGAGCCCATGGTCTCCCCATAGTTTTCCTGGATCGTGATGGGCTTCGGGCTCTGATTCCCACAGGATACCGAGAACAGCCGTCGACAAATGCTGCTGCGCTGGGTCACGGCGGGTTCCTCCGATTGGCCTGCGATCAATTCGATTCGATCGGATTGCACCGGAAGCACCAGCGTGTCAGAGCTCAACCATTGGCTTCCCATACAGAACTGCTGGAGTGCGTCGTGCACTGCGCTCCCGCCCGGAGATGAAGCCTTGGCTTCAACAAGCAGTCGCACCGCTGGTATGGAGCTTTCTGAGGTTGTCCCTTTCTCGAGCTGGAGCACGGAGCTTAGAGTCCATTGCAGTCGGCCCTTCACCCATTGCGCACCGGAAGAGCCCGCAACAGCTCCGAGTGAGTACATTGGCGCATCTTGGCGATCAGTTGGTTCTTCCTCAATACAGGTGGCTGCGCTCAGTGTAAGCTCCAGGGATTCCAACAGCGCTGGGCTCAAACTCGGTGGCTGCCCCGTTTCATCGATCAGATCGACCACGATCTGGAACCTCTCGCCGATTTGCAATCGCCTGGGCCCACCGAAGCGGAGACGCAGACGAACAAGACGCAGCTCACGCGGGATCTCTCGCGCCAATTGGCTCAACGCGTGCTGGTCGAATGCGAACGATGCGGCGGCGCTCATGCTGTGGCGAAACCGGAACTGCTTCAGAGTGTGGAGCGCAGGCAGTTGCCGATGTTTCGGATTAGTTTCCACGACGCTTCGAGGATGGGCGCCTTGGTTTTGCAGCGTTTGGATAATGGAAAGCAGTTTCAGAGACCTTTGGAGGCGCGAGATGGTCGATCAAGTGGAGCAGGGTGAGAGCGCTGACCCGAGCGATCGCATGTGTGACCTGCCGCTGCATGAACGACACGCGCAACAACTCTTCTTCGTACGTGGACTCACTCCTTTTGACCATTCGCGTCTGAAAACTGATAATATTTATTGCGAGCAACAGGATCTGCTCCAGTTCAAGAGCAGTCTCCAGCCTCATGTAAGCCATCGCGCTCTCTCTATGCGTTCGAAGCTGATCTGCGCATTGACAACGTTCGTAGCTGGTTACGACAGCGCTACCGATCCGCATCCGCCGACTCCAGGTGCTTTGAGAGTCAATTCGTCCTTGGAAGTTGCTGAGCTAATTGCCATCATTGTGAAGGAGCGGTATTTGAAAGGCGTGCAGGTAGCCAAACGTGGTACCACGTTCTCGTATTCGAGCGCGTCCAAACTGCCAGCGGCCGAGCCAGGGCTCCAGCCGAATCAAGAGGAGCAACATGTCCACACTCGTCTCAGCATCGATGGATCCGAGTTGGAGTTCACAGAGTCTAACGCTCGATGGACTGCTCATGTGTCTCTACTGGCCATTAAACGGATCGTCTTGAGCGCAGGTAGACAGCCACCCATCGTTTGCTCCGGGTTGAGAGCCAGCTGAGTCCTGCTTTGTAGATGGAAGCTTCTCCCTGCGCGTGAAATCTGTGTCGGATTGCCCAGTAGAAAACGTGGCTTTCAAGGCTCCCAGCGCGTACGAAGCCACTCAATGGGTTCTCGCGCTCACGTGCGGAGCCAATGCGTTCCAACAAGCGCAAAAGAACCAGCAAAGGAGTCATTCAACGCAGAGCAGCGATCTCGTGTGGCAGGGCGTGCGGCTCCGGATTTTCGAACTCGCACTGGTGATGGAGCTCCACCAAGCCGTTCAGGGCACCACGGAACGGCTCTTGCAGGACCCGGGTCTTCACGCACACCAGGACGCGATCGCCAGCCTGCTCTTCCTCGTAGCTGCTGATGAGCCTCAATAGACCATTCGTATCACTTGATCCAGCTGAACTTGAGCGACAGATCGGCGCCTCCGTGCTGCAGCGTGAACTGGAGCACGATGATGACCCAGCCCACGAACACGCCCAGCAGCATCTGATACTCGGTCTCGAGCGTGAACGCCAGCAGATGCAGCCCGCTGATGCGGAACCGCCAGAGCATGAGCAGATGCAGGTAGACCAGCGTCCCGAACTCCATGAGTGTGTAGACCGCAATGTTGAGCACCAGCGATCGCATCCTGGTCGCTGTCATGTTGACCATCTCTGGGTAGAACTGCGCATTGGGCAAATGGTACAACAGGAGCACGTACAGCACGTAGAAGAACGGCACGGCGCACTCAATGAACTCGATCAGCATCAGCTCCTTGCACGTGAGCACGAACTGCCACACGTGTCTGTCCGAGTGATCCATGGCCACGCGCTTGGGGATCTGCTCCGACCGGATCGCGGTCTTTCGGCTGGCACCGGCTTCGGCATTAACGCCGGTGTTGGTCATCATTACAGGGTCGTTGGCTTTGGCTGACTGGCTACTAGCCTCACTGTCGCTGGCTTCGTTCTCAGACTCATCTACGGTGTCCACGGGCACCACTGTGACCATGGACATGCTGTTCGGGTGGGAGCGGTACCGCTGGACGTGCGCTAGGATGTCGGTTCTGGCGCGGGGCACACTGCCGCTGGTGCCGTAGACCTGCACGCGCCGCACGCGTGAGATCATGACGTGCAGCTTGCGGACATGCCAGGCCATGTTGCCCAGATCAAACAGGACCAGCGCAAAGGCGGAAAACGTGGAGCTGGCCATCTGCATGCACTTGAACAGGTACAGCGCCTCGAAGAGGTCCACACTGGTCATGACGATCACCTGCGCCGTGCTGGTGTCCTGCGAGACCCAGCGCAGCAACGCCTTTAGCACCTGCTTGATGCAGAGCAGCACCAGCACGAATGCCGACTGCGCCAGGCCCGAAAGCGCGATGTACGCTGCTGTGTACACTGGATAGACGACCATGGCCAGCGACTCCGCGTTCACGAGTACGACCAGGAACTGCAGTTGCTGCTTGAGCTCAGGGTGGTGGCGCAGAGCGTTCTGGCCTATGGCCGCGAGCCCGGCGACTATGAATGCGCCGTGCCAGGCCGGAGCGCAGAGGAAGATCACGAACGGCGCCGGGAAGACCCAGGCCCAGGAGACCAGGATCATGGTGAGCACGTGGGCGCAAGACGCCACGAACGATACCAGAGCCAGTCTCAGCTGCGTCAGTGGAGCTGTCGGCACGAGCACTTTGAACTGAGCACTTATGCTGAGCGAGACGCAGTAGGACGACGCGAAGAACCGGATCCAGAGCATCCAGTTGGCCAGGCAGCCCTCCGAGGGCGGTCGCAACGGGAGCAGCTCCATGAGCATGGCCAGAGCGAATGGCAGCATCATGGTGAAGAAGCAGACGGCGGACACGCGCCACCAGGAGGTCGTCTGCGCGTACCGCATGAACTCGTGCAGGTGCTGGATCGAGTCGTCATCCCTTGCCATTTCGAGGTCTTGATCTTGCCGATCGGCTCGATGCTCATTCGGAGAAGCGCGTCGTCTATTTTCGGGATTGGGTGCTGGTCATTGGTAGACGAGTAGGACAAAGGCTCAAGGCAATGGCCGATGACTGTGTTGCTCAATGCGTTCTATCGCTAGGACATTGCAAAACCTGACTGGACTAGCTACAGAGCTAGCTCATCGGGAAAAGGAGACATGCAGTCTCCATGATTTGGCCTTGGCCATAGCCCGTGCATTCAAACATCAGCTTGATCGTGTCTAGGGCCAGTAGGCTGAGGGCTCGAGCGTGTTACTGAGCTCATCCGACGACTTCAAGCGATCATGATTGGATGATATTGGGAAGCTTCGGGTATTGTGATTGGTTTAAATTTGGATGCTGAACTTGAAGTTGCCCTGCTCACCAGGAGGACGCAGCAAAGGCCTTGAGCATTTCCTTCCGCCGTCGCTGCAGCTTCAGATCTCGATCCGGCGGCCAGTTGGCGACCCCCAAGTGGTCTCGCCGGTATTGATCATAGAGCGCCCCCATGTCTGGCCTCAATGGCTGCAGAGGAGGCGCCACCAGCGGCGGAAGCTCTAGGGAGCAGGCGGCGTTTTGGAAGAGCAGCAGGGGCGGCACCACAGCCACGTTCTTGGACTCTTGGCTGGTATTGCGTCCTTGACTAGACGATCTATTGGCTTCTGTCTTGAAGTTCGCTGGTTTGAGTCCGGCCATTCGGCGCAACAGGCTTTCGATCGCATCACCGACAGACTCTGGACCAGAGCTTGTGATCGTCTCGAGACTCTTAAGGAATATGCGCTTGGCATTCTCAGCGCACTGCAGCAAGCACATCAGCAAAGTGGTTAGAGCGAAGCCCACACACACGATTGCGCTCTAGCAGTACGTACCATCTCCAGGTTGCGCTGCTTGAGTAACTGGTCGAATGCCGGAAAGCACGTGAGCAGCAGAGAGGCCCAATCGAACAGCTGAAGCGCAGGCAGAGACTCCAGTCCGTTGATCTTGGCATTCGCAATAGCAATGCAATCCCGTCTCACGAGAACTGATCCTTCGCCCACTTTCACGTCCACAGCAATGGGTTTATCGATCGGATAGCGAATGCCTCCGATGGCTTCGGCGTTGCGCATGTCGTAGGCAAGCAGCAGGCCGTTCGAGTAGCCCAACAGCGCCACAGGGATATCCAGTGACGTGGTCGAACGCACGAGCGTCGTCAAGCGCACGTCAGCGTGTTGCTGGACCAGTCCGCCGCTTCCGCTGGTTGGTGGCGTGACAGTGCGAAGCAGCTTTGGCTGGGATCGATCGGTCAGATCGAAGAAGACGCATTGCTGCGAGGCTGTGGAGAGCGCGGCCACGAATTGGTGCTGGTGCATGACAATACTTTCATATGCAGCGGTCGAGGCGCCAGTGGCTGGAAGATACGCGTGATCAATGTCGTCCAGCAAGTTCCAGACGGCGCCAGAGCCATTGCTGAGCCCAATGGCCAGATACTGAGTCGTCGTGTCGAGAACAGACGTGGCAATCAGCGTCAGGTGAGTCCAGGTTTTGCATGGAGCAAGTGGAGTCGTAGTGGCCGTTGTCGGGAATTCGTACTTGAGCAGCTTGGTGTGGCTGCAGATGGCGACAGCGTACGACTTGAGTTGCGGTAAATGGCTCGCAGCGTCTGGTAGAACCGTCGACTTGGTTTCTGCTGCTACCAGGAAGTGCATTCGGATGAGATATGGCGGCTTGCTCGCTGGAATGGACGCTAGCTTCATTGGTGGCACGGTGGTCGAGCACAGATCAGCAACTACGACCGTCTCTGTACCTGTTGGCTCCACGGGATCTGCAGCAGGTAGAGCGTAGACAGAGACTTCGCTCGATTGGGTCGCGATGGCCAGCAGCTTCCCATCCTGCGACAGTGCGATTGAGGCCACGGGCTCTGCGAACAAAGCTTTGGCCACCAACGAAATGGTCGGACGTTCAGCACGAGCCTCTTCTAGAGGCAGCAGGATCTCCCGGATCTCGTAGACGTGCACGTGCGAAGTGAGTGTAGAAACAGCTTGAGGTCCTGCTTCCGTGTCTTGATAGGAGCAGGTATCTTCAATGACGTGCGCTGCAAAGGCGAGCGATACCATGGGATCAACGCAGCCATTGGATCTGGTCTGGATAGACGTCGTGCTATTGATGCGATAGAGGGTCGTCGACGTTGGTGCTGCTGCTGGCTCTGAAGACCCCTCTCGCGGCTCCAAAGTAGTATTAGGTGCTTCGCCAATGGTAACGTGACCCATGACTTGCTTCAGTGCGGTGTTAATGAGCTGAAATGAGACGCTGCCGTCGGCTGGCGATTCAAGCCCAGCCAGTAGCAGAGGCAGTGATGCGTGCGTGGACATGCCAACCACCTTGGTCGAGTAGCTCTGAGGCTGTTCCTGCTGTTGCTGTGGCTCCTGGTTGAGACTCTTGAGCTCGATCCAGTCGAACAGCTTGCAGCAGCGCTTCCGTGCGTCCTCGTAGTCATCAGCCTCAAGCGCTTCGTCTCTAACGTGCAATGCGATAGATCGCGCAGAGCGTACGGACAGTGCCGCTGCCGCGCTGAGCTCAGACTTGTAGCGAGCGCTCGAGCTCTTGATGATCTCCCACGAAACGTCCAGAATGTCCTGCTCCAGGACCTTGGCGATGCGTCGAAAGGGCTGCGGCAGCTGCGCGAACACCAGCTCTGGGTCCACATGGTCCTCCGGCGGATCGATCTGCACCCATTGCAGGAACTTGCGCACGGAGACACGCCCGTCACGCGTGGCAAAGTGGGTCACAATGGCTCTGGTGTCGCCCAGACGCAGACGCACGCGGTTGTTCTCCAGCGTCTGAACGAATGCGTCTGGAGCCACAAGCCCCCGGTGTGTCGTGTCCGGCTCGGCCAGTAATGCCTGTGCAAGAGATAGCCGCTTCAGTCCAAAACATCCGGCACGGTGCTATTAACACGGCTTACCTTCCACTCGGAGTCCCATTGCGACTGGTGCTGCGTAGCGAGTGCTCTAGCGTTGCATGATTACATCAGTTCATGAGCCAGCCAAGAGCCACTAAACGACGACAAGAGAGAGCGTACCGGATGGTCTCGCGAAGCGACTCAAGTTGCGCCATGGCGGAGTCGCGAATGCGTCCCTTGGGTCTTCGCGATCCAAAACGACGCTAGCGGTTTTGCCTCAATCAAAGAAGCTCGGTTCCTTTCGGTGGAGCATGGCAATCACATCGGATGAGCCTTGGATGCGCCCCTGGCTTGGAGCGCAAAGGCACCGATCACAGCGCCTCCGTTTAGGGAGAAATGCCCATCTGGCAGATCTGTTTTTAGCCTCTCCAAGAGCATCTTCTTGACGATACAGAAGCCCTATAGATCGACATGGCAGCAGCCTCGGCTGCCATCGCGGGACACCACCCACGCGCGTTTGGGCGGACCTCCAACGTCTGGCAGTACATGTACGTGAGGGCAGCCGCTGCTTGGTACGTGGGGGATTTCCAACTGATTCATTCTGATGGGTGAACGCAGCGAAGGAGTTCAGGACCGCACCACGCCCAAGCCTGGGCTTCGAAAGCCGTCGCTAGACTCACTGGTCGATGAAGACGACAACGAAGAGCTTGGTACTGTTCGTGATCCGTTGGTTGCCTTCGCCACCACCTCAGACAGACGCAAGCGTTCCAGTCTCCAGAATAACCAGAGCCTTCCGGAGCTGCCGGTTCTCAGCAATGGCGCTGGACCCATGGACCACGTGGTCAGGAGCCCAAAGACCCATCCTGGCGTCAAGCTCGCTGGCCCAGTCAAGCGCACTCGCGTTGCGGTCAATGGGCAGGAAGTGATCAAACGGATCCAAGCGCTGGGCACATCGGCATCCATGCCGCTTCTCACACCAACGAGCGGCAGTCTGAACCCAGTCCTAGCTCCGCAATCCTCCACAGCGCAGGCATTAGCAGCAACAGCAGCAGCAGCGCCAGTCGTTTCGGACGCCGAGAAGCTGCGCAACGATTTCAATTCGCAGCCCTCGAAGCTTTACTACGGCTGCAGCGTGGCGCTGGAGCTGTTCAACGGCCACATCATGATGGTCGGCAGCCCCGACGGACTCGTGCGCGTGCAGTCGCTCGAGAGCCTGCAAGCGCCTCAGATCAAGGGCTGCCGCGACCGCGCGATCTTCACGCTCATTGATCTCACGGACGTACGCAGCGCCAACACGATCCGCTACGGAGACGCCGTGTGGCTGCAGCTCAGCATCGGGCCCGGCGAGACCTCATGGGAGCAGGGCGGCGTACTGGGGGCCAAAGTACGCGAGGCCCCTCAGCTCAAGGCATTGGCGCTGTCCAGTGAGGACCAGATCCGCAACACAGCGCAAGCGCCGCTCGTGGTCGGCCAACCCGTCCCGGTCAAAGCGTACCTACCCAAGGCAAAGTTCTGCTCTCAGTGTGTTGCTGTACTTGATAATCCCCTGACGCTTTTCCGCTTGTCCTTGTAGAGTCGAGACGATGGCGACACGCAGGCAGACGAGATCCAGGCGCGCGTGCGCAACAAGTCATCCAAGATGCTGGGCAAGTGGATCATCCGATCGGCCCAGCTTTCCGAGCGCAAGCACAGCGATGTACGACCCTTGAAGGCGATTGGGGCTTTAGTGTTCTTGTACTGACGGCTGCTGCTGTCGATGGAGCAGACTTTCGTGTACAACAACGACGAGATCTACTTGGAGCAGGACTGGTTCTACTTGGGCGCGGATTCCGATGCCGGCGTGGCGGTTCTTCGGCAGCTGCCGCCGTCCTCTGCGCTCAAGGACGTCAAGAAGGGCGAGTACGTGATCGAGCGACGAGCTGCGTGGCGCATCCGGTTGCTGGACAGCAGCAACGGCAGCTCGGGGCTCTCGCTGGCGCAACAGCAAATGGAGAAGCTCTTGTTGCGAGCCAAAACGCAGCTCAAACAGTCCAAGAAGATGCGCACAGGCCACGGGATCAGCTACGGACCCGGTTTGAACGGCGGCAGCGGATTCTCCAAACAGCTGAGGCGGCAGGTCGCATCGTCCACCCGCGAGTGCAATGGCAAGTACCGAGATCGACAGGAGAAGCGGCTGGAACGACTGGAGCTGCACTTTGCAGCACGCGCGGAGGGGCTCAAGGAGCCATTCGCGCTGCGGGGCAAGACGAGCACGGAGCTCATCCAGCAGCAGAGCGCAATCGGCAGGAACGCAACAGCTTCGAGTCCAAAGCAGCTGACGCAAAAGATCGCATCAGAGATCGACCGCCGAAGAGAGATGGCGGTGGCCGTTCCAAGCGCTTCGCCTTCTGCAGCTGAGAGCGCGGAGCTGGAGGACGTGTGCACGCTCTGTCGCTCGGCCACGATCGGCTTCAATTTGTGCTGGCAGTTCCACCGCGTGATGGCCGCTGTCGAGGGCGAGTGCGCGGCTGCAGAAGCCACGGCCACCGGTCGGCAGCTGAGCCAACGCAGCATGCTCAAGAGCAGCGGCGGGAAGCGAGGCGGCGCGTCGGACGTGGACTCGACTCAAGGCCCTATACTGAATGATGCCACCAGCACACTGGAGGGCACAGCAGCAGCAGAGACAGATGACGACCCGGTGGACCCGGACTCGCCCACGATGCGCAAGAGCGTCGCGGGGTCCTCCTTCTCTACGAGCCAACAGCAGCAGCAGCAGCTCAAGCAGCAGAAAGAGCGCGAGCAGAGCCGGATCTTCGAGCTGTTCGCACAGCAGGACGCCAAGATGATGGAGATAATCGAGTTCAAGCAGAAAGAGGCGCTGGACGCCGTGGCCGCTGAGGAGCAGGCGCGCGTGGGGCTCTCGCCCGTGGCTACGCACTTCCGCGACCGGTTCAAACACGTCGGGCTGCTCGCGCAATCGCACCAGCAGGATGCGTACGCGGACAACTCAGGAATTGGCGGCCACTTCCACCGACTGCGTGAGCAGCTGCAGCTTACAGCACCGAGCACGCCTTTGTCCCAGACGTCTCAGACGTGCGTCCAGATCACCACGCCCCACGTGCTGCAACACATCGCGCTGTTCGGTGCTCCCGAATACCCGGACCCGACCACGCAGCTGCGTACGTGCCCGCTCGAATTTCCGCCGGAGGGCTTTGACGTCTACGGCCGCGCAATCGACCTGGACGCGGCGGATCCTGTGCAAACGCGGCGCTTGTTTCCCAACGAGCAGGAGATGGACCTGCTGCCGCCCGTGGACACCAAGGCGGCTCTGGAGCTGTATCTGCAGAACCGCTCGGCCATGGGCGACATGCTGGACGGCTTCGTGGATCTGGTCGAGTCGCAGATGCTGCCGAGCCTGCAGAGCGCCATGGACGCGCGCAACCGCACGTCGCTCGTGGAGCTGCTGGACTTTGCGGCGCGCGCGGCCGAGTTCGTGTGCGCGCGCCGCGTGCAGGTGCAGATCGCGCGGCTGCTGCACGCCATGGCCGAGAGCGAAGTGGGTGACTTTGAAAGCTTCGCGGGCGTCTTCGAGACGCTGCTGGGCGAGTTCCAGGGCACCGCGGCCTTCATCCGGTTCTTCCGCGACCAGCAGATGCCCATCAAGGCCAGGCGAGGAGCCAAGAAGCGGTGATGAATAAAGTGGGGATTCGAGCCAGTACTGGCGGTTTTGTACCGGTATTTTCGACGGGTATATAGATTTGTGGCGTGTAAAGAATTTTGGAACGTCGGTTATTTTTTGGTAGGCTTTTCAGCCAATCGGGTGGAAGTGATTGCGCACCAGTCGTTTTGTAACGGAGAGCAGGGGAGCTGCTCGTGGGATAGGAACGCTCACTTGGCATTTGCTCCAGCAGCAGCACAATAGCAGCATCTTCCAGATCCAGCAGACGTCCACGATTGTGTATTTGCATGTATTTCTAACGCCCCATTTGCCACTCAAGTAGCTATTGTCTCGGTGCTACATTGGGTCTTCCATTACATGGCGGCAAATAGCAGGTCCCCCGATGAATGTTGGGTCTATCAGCCTGACGCGAAGTTCCCGGGAGTGACTAGAAGCGCTGGGCACTTTGAAAGGTCAACCATGCTTCATGGCAACGCCATTTGAAGAATCAGCATTTCGACATCTCGAATCCAATTGCATGTGTCTATTTGTCATGTGTGCGCTATGAAGAACTGATATTCGTTGATCATTTTGAACTGATGACTAAAAACAATCATCTCTCCTACTCATACTGAGCGCCATTTATCCACCCAATTTATGCATGTGCACACATCTTCCCCTATGATACAACAGTTATTAGCTCTAACAGAGACAAACTATCGAACTTGTTCAATGTTGATACCATAATATATGCTGAGGGGTATTTGCACCACGTTCCATCTTATGAGAAGCACACACAGTGTAATGCTGAGGCGTCAATAAACACCGGGCTTTATTCCATGATATGTGTCGGTATCTATTCGCTCTGATCGTTCTTTTCGTCCTCGTTGCTGGCAGACGATCCGTAGATGCGGCTGTATCGCTGGCGAAGTTCTGCACGTCGTCGTTCAGCTTCAGTAAGCTCAGCTGGTGGGATCGTCGACTCGACCGGTGCCAGTGCAGGAGTAGGCGTTGGTGGTTCCGTTGTTGCGTGCTGAGGCTCGCTGCGTGGAGCTGGCATCTTGTCCTCGAGGTCGTCAGCATCATCAAGAGGCACGACGGCTGGCTGGGCTGGCGGGATTTCAGGAGCTGATGGAGGCGATGGTGCCAATCCCGTTGACAAAGGTGCTGGAGCGCCCGGGATGGTGTGAGTAGGAACCGATCCGAGAGTCGCACTCGTAGCTTGCAAAACCGCCAGCTGCGCGTGAAGCTGGTCGATCTGCCGTTGAATACTGTCTGGGTCTGCCATCGCATGTGGCTGTCCAGGGTGCAGTTGCTGAGCGTGACCAAAAGGCATACCGAAGCCTGGTGGCATCATTCCATACGCCGGATGCATTCCATAACCATACGGCATGCCACCATACATGAACGGCGACATGTAAGGTAGCTGATGCGGATATCCTTGACCAAATGGATGCAACGGAGCATGAGGGGCAGCGGCAGTAGTGGCACCACCATGAATATTTGCAGGTGTTGCGGGAGCTTGTTGCGCCGGGTGGGCATCTCCAGGCACGATTCCCGGTGCAGCTACTGCTGGGTTTGCTGCAGGCACTCCAAGGCCTCCAAAATTGAACGGAGGGACCACAGCTTGCTGAGGCGCTGCAGGGGCAGCTGCAGGTGCTGGCGCAGCCGGAGCAGCATGCGGCGCAGGTTCTGGAACCTCAGGAGGTCGAGGGCCGGTCGGAATTGTAGATCGGCACGTCGGACACGTCTGTCACAAGTGATGTGCGCGGTTAAAGTCACACACGCATCGAGACAATACAAATACATAATGCATACCTGCTGGCGCTGAACCCACATCTTTAAGCAGTCCACGTGGAAAATGTGAGAGCACGGCAACTTCTTGCATGATTCAGGCGTCATTTCTTCTCTGCAAATGATACAAGTACGATCCGTCTCCTGCAGCTCTTCTTCAGTCGGACTCGGGAATCGCTCGTTCAGATTCGCCGTGATCTTGCGGTAGCGGAAGTAAGACGCAATGCGTCGCTGCAAATTCTTGATTGACACCCAGAGATCACGGATGATATGCAGCGGCATTCCATAGTACGTCAGAATAATCATGAAGAACACCTACAAAATAATATCAATCAAATCAGATAAACATAGGACGCGATAACGAACCAAAATAGGCAAGCTTACCAGATAAGTGATCAATTTCAGGATCTCCGAGATCAGCTCAAGGTAGAACAGGTACGTGAATTTGTTGTTCCAGTTGCCGTCCATGCGTGAGTCGATCACAAACAACACATAGCGCAAGAAAGTGGCGACCAACGTAATCAATAGAATGAGAAACTGAAGAGACATGGTCAGCAACGTGAATAACATCAAGCGCAATCAAAAGATCGCAGCAGGTACCTCAAAGCCGAACAGAATAAACACGGACGGTCCTAGATCCATGACTTTCATGCCACAGAGCACCACGAACGTAAGATCGACAGCAGCCAGCATCGTCATCAGGCCCACTAAGCGCACATGCGTGGTCCGCGTAACAAGCTCCGTCTGCTCAATCTGTATGCACAAACACATAACCGTCAGACATGAGATCAGCAGAAGACACGCGGGGCTTATGCCACATACAAACTCAATGCGCAGCTGCGAGAGCCAATGGAAGATCTTGAGGAATACGAGCGACGTGAAAAGCGCCACAACGTGGAAATTGATCTCTTCGCGGAAGATGGTGAGCGCGAGGCAGGTCTCGGTGACAGCGTAGCGGACATTCTCATGGAGGAGCTACAAGACAGCAGCCCAAGGTCATCATTCACCACAAGTCACACACACAGCACCGCAACGTTGACATCAAATGCACTCGTACCTCCACTTCTGCGTCCCTCAGTGTGCCGAGGAATATGGACTTGACCATCCGCCCGAGCAGCATCGTGAGCACGAGCCCACCGTTGCCGAGGATCAGCACGCTGATCTTGGAGGTGACCAGATAAATAACCGCGGGGTAAAACTGCTGGCGCGTGACGTAGGTGTACCATAGTAGACCCGCGCACGCGAGCAGGCTCGAGCTGGCGTAGAACCAGAAGCGGACGGCCATGACAGGGCTTCGCTTCGCGTCTTCTACGTGGCAAAATGGTATCGAACACGGCGAGATCGTATAAAACACGCGGAGATGTATTGTACGCATGCACTGGATTGACTCGTTTAGAGGACCCTACAGCTTCTTCAAGTGCGTGGCCGGAACGCGCTTGAGCGAGAGCTTGCGCCGTTTCAGCGTCTTGCGCACTTGGACGATGGGGGCATACGCTGAGCTTTGCGACATTGCCACTGCTCTGTCGACTGTATTATTCGCATTTCGATTCCTGGACGATTGCGTGGTACTCTGGTCTTCGGTGCGCGCGTCAGCGAGGGCACTTTTTGCGCTGTAAACTTTGACTAGCGGTAGTTTTGGCTTGGAGCCTATACGATGCAACACGACATTAGACAAGGATAAATTATAGACTGATTGCTGCTCGCAATGTGCACTTGCAGTATTGAACGGCTTTGCGAATCAGGGCTCGATTCGAGTCTAGTAGCATGAAAACGTGAGAGCCATATCCGCAATGTAGTGAAGAGAGATCTCAGGTTTACCTGCAAATATGACTTTGTAGCCCAGAAAGGAGCTTTGTGCGCCGCACTCCACAAGCTTTTCTTGCTCCATTCGAATCAAAATCGATCGTGCCAGCATTATCTTGACTTGTAATGAGTTCGCTAATGATTGCGCTGTGATGTACCGCTTCAGCTTTCCGTGAGTCACGTTGATTGCCCCTACAACAAGCCATTGTTCATACGATCAACGTTTATACGTCATATAATAGAGTACAGATTGCTCGCATAATTACCGAAAAATACTTCTCTTTTGCGTGCGATGACGTTGTAAATGACATTGTAAATTGTGGATCTCTTGGTAACTTTCTCAATTGCTCCTTCGTCAGTAAGCTGAGGCAATGCACTGAGTCAGAGATACCCAGTCTTCATAAAGAATCAGCACACCGCACCTCTTGAAGCCAATTGGATACAATCGAAGTAGTCATACTCGGGAATTTTTGCTTGATGCTGTGAAAAGCATGTTAGCGTTATACAGACACTGTATATACTTTTCGACTAACCTCAGCTCATCAACTTGATCGGTCATAATGATGAATGACAGAAAATCATCTTTTGTTGGACTTGGCTTCTGACTTGATACTGTTTTCGTCTGACTTTTATGAAAGTACTCTGTTTCTGTCTCGCTCCCATCGGTTTGTGACAACTGACTTCCATGCTCTGTATCATGAGGTGTACATCCCAGCTTTTGGTGACTCATGACGGTCGTGTCCGAATAATAATCGGTATCATCGCCACGACAACTTTGTGCATCCTTTTCTGACATCGCAGGTTGGGATCCATGCTCAGAAACGCCCTCAAGGTTATCTTCAACAGCTTGCAATTCCATTGTCACAATGTGATGTGAGGTGGCGAGACGTCCCTTAGAGTTTCATCATATTCGATGTCAAAACCAAACAGGAAAAAGCAATCACGTTAGCAACAGCTTACCACGTTAATTCGTAACGACGGTCCTTGAATCGGATTTTCGAGCTCTGCTGGTGCGTTCCTGAAATATTTGGGCTGCCACCCAACTGGGCAAGAATCTTTTACAACCTGCAATTAGATATGAGTGATTTCATCCCAAAGACATGCATCCTACCGTTGAACATAATCTTCATGGTGATAAGACGATTTGATGGAAGGGGATCCAAGTTGTTCGTGATGCTGACGAGCGACCTGATCATCTGAATCGCCTGGACCTTCACGTGTTCAGGGCTGCAATTGAGCGATTTGACTCCTGTAAAGCTTGTTGACAAAGACGAGGAGCCGCTCGGATCATAGTGGATCTTGTACGTGTAACTATGCATCACATATCAGCGATTGTGAATGCAATGCAGCACATCTGGAGCTAACACTCCCAGGATACGGTTTACGCGTACCTTTCCAGCAATTTCTGCGGCTCCTTGTTTGGCGAAACAGAGTAGATGCAAAACATTGCTGACTCCAGATATTTTTTCTCTAACGCATCGAAGACTGGATACAAATTAGAATCGTAATAGAGAATGATCCAACATCTACGCGCATACCCCCTTCGTCGAGCCATTGTGTGACCAAAAGGGCGTCATCTGCGTCACTACTCGAGTCCTCCTTCTTTGGTGCCAGACACTTGACACGCATATCCGCGTACACCTAAGAAGAACAGTTAGTTTAGCGCATGGTTTCTGCCATACTCGCCCTCGTGCTTGCTGAACATATCATACCCGCTCCTTGAAATACGATTCAGGAAAGAGATCTAACAAACGATACACATTGAGTTCCAAGCCTCGAGGATATGCGGCCACACGGTCGGCAGCAAGAAGAAGTATGTTGCAAGGCTATGATGCATGTGCAAG
The DNA here is from genome assembly GCA_023334555.1 of Elongisporangium undulatum. Taxonomy (NCBI): domain Eukaryota; phylum Oomycota; class Peronosporomycetes; order Pythiales; family Pythiaceae; genus Elongisporangium; species Elongisporangium undulatum. The sequence goes on from JAADVF010000182.1 coordinate 42,275, forward strand.
CGCATGATTTACTTCGCAGGTAGCAGATCTCGGACACAGACACACGGATCCTACATCGTCGGGATGATTCAGTGCCGCCGACTCCTCACAGTTGCCCTCGCTAAACCAGCGGAGCGTATGCTCTTACATGTTGCGGATCACATTGAGCGACTGCAGTTGCGTGAGACACCTGGTCTCCTGCAGTATCTTGGCCGCCGGCGTCTTCGTGGTCGTCTTCTTCGTCCGCGGCATCTTGGCAACTGCAACTCAATGCGCGCACTGCACGACAAGAGTGACGATCATACCCTCTTCAAACCGATACGATAGATTGCGTGTGATGATTTTCGTACTTAGCATGCATTATAATGTTGCGCTGGTTGAGTTGCTCCGTGAGCGTTATAGATGGAAGACACAACTCACGACCAACAAACGGCATTCAATATGGCAACAAACAGTGGCAATTTGCAACAGGACTTTGGGCAGTACGTGCGCTCAACATCAGCAACACGAATGTTCTTGGTGAGTGCCCTTACGATGGCAGCCCATTCGGCTCCATGATTCTGATTGAGTTGATTCCTCTAGCGCCCCCAAGTGCTGGATGGGCCGGAAATTGGGGCTACTGGATCCGAAGGTTCGTCAATCTTGCCTGGTTGACCACGTTCGTTTCCATTCAAGTCCAGGTCATGGCCCCCAGTGCGCCATTTACTGGCAAGAAGATCCTCCAAGTGGCTGTGGCAACCAGCGCTGGCGTTTTGGTTGAGCTTCTTTTACTCGCGAGCAATTGGAGATTTCCGATTCCGTTTACTGATCTGCTGGGCAATCTGGCATGGAAATGCCTCCTTTGGATATCGATTGTGTGTATACTCGGCCTGAAGGATACGCTACGAGCGCCGGCCGTGAGGAAAGAGTTCTCATTCTGCGAAAGCATGATCCTGCTTCAAGGCAGTCTATTAGTCATATATCCAGCCTACAGTGCCGTTTATGCGTCCCTGAAGGGTAAGAAACAAATGGCATTCACAATCATGCTGCCTGTGATCAAGTTCTGCATGAAGCGTCTAATGAGCCGACTTCAGCGCCATACAGATACGTCGCTGATGCTGGCAAAGGCGACTGTGGATACATTCGAGGCGCTGTTCATTTTCAAGTGCATGCAGGCAGCTACTCCATGGATGTCTGTGCTGACACTTGGCGTGCTTGATTTTTTGCAAAGTGCTATGCATATCCGCTCGTTCTATCAGTTCAATCGCAGCGAAATGCGCGTAGCTAGTATCATCAGTCGGCTGAGCCTGCGCGCCAAGAACCGAATCGTTTCTTCGGTTGCAAGGAAATCGAGTCTGCAAAACCCTACGATTCAGGATACAGTTGTGTACAAATTTGTGGCTGTGAGGTCCACCGCTGGAAGTCTTCTTTGCTGGCCGTCCTTGTAGTTGTGGTTGCTGTCCTTGTTGTCGTTGCGGTTGATGCACTTCTCGGTATCGTTGGCATGTATGACCACTGGACGAGGCTGGGGCACAGATAGCCGTAGATTCTGCGAATCTACTCGACGGCTATCACACGCCTATTTGGTGGGCGTGTCCGTGCTCAAGGGGTGCCTCATGAATGCGTATGCGTCCTGCACATCTTATCGCCGTTCTCCGTCCTCAGTTCAGCTGCGAGACATAAAGCCAATGCTC